>ML789741.1:204047-218176 GCA_009831015.1 Picea engelmannii
TGGATGTCTTCACCCTTGATTCAGACTTGATGGTATCCAGATCTCAAGTCAATCTTTGAGAAGATGGAAGCACCTCCCAATTGATCGAACATGTCATCGATCCTGGGTAAGGGGTACTTGTTCTTTATGGTTACCTTATTGAGCTATCTATAATCTATGCACAATCAGAGGGTACCATCTTTCTTTTTCACAAACATGACTGGTTCTCCCCATGGAGACACGCTCGGCCAGATATAGCCTCTGTCCATCATTTCTTTTAGTTGTAATTTAAGCTCAACTAGCTTGGTTGTGCTCATCCTATAGGGTGTCCTAGACACTGCCACCGCTCCTGGTGCAAGTTCTATTGAGAAGTCAATGTCCCTTCTCGGAGGTAAACCCAATACCTCTTCCGGAAATACATATCTATATTCTCTTAGTGTGGGGTGGTATTCGAGGCTTGGTTTGTCATCTTCAACTGATTCGAACACCTGTATCGCATATAGTGGACATCCCTTTCTGCAATACTTTCTCATTTGAAGGGCTGATATTCATCTCACTGAGACAGGTTTTTGGATCCCTTGAAGGGTTATCCTTCTTCCTTCTTCACTTACACATTCTAAGGTTTTATGGTAACAGTCCAGTCTGGCTTTATATGTGGCTAGCCAGTCCATACCAATCAACATGTCATACGATCCCAAGGGTAATATGTTAAGGGTTGCTTGGGTGGGGAATTCACCCATAGTGAATTGGCAAGATGGTATGACCTCCATTACCTTTCTTTTGGTGCCGGTGGCTAACTGTACCAACCATGGCTTGGTGTGTTTATGTGGCTATATTTTACACTTATCAACAACCTTAGGGGATATATAACTCAAATTTGAACCAGGGTCAATTAGAATAGACACTAGATGGTTGGTGATCATACCTTCCATCTCCACCACTGAAGCTTGGTGGTTAGCTTTTTTATTATCCAAGGCTACATAAATTTGCAACATGCTCTTGGCCATGTCATTGATGGTGGTAGCTTCTTGAACGTTGTAAATTCTTCGACTATTCTGTTGTCGGTGTGGGTAGTCTCCGACATGTCTTTCAGAGGGTTCTTGGGTAAATTATCCCTAGGATTGGTGACCTGAGTAAAAGTCTTCCTGATTCGCCAAGCTATAAATTTGGTGGTAAGGGTAAAGTGAACTCGTGGGTTTACTATCATGGTAGTCCCTTCGAGGGACTCACTCCGACTCTAGAGTGCGAGGAAACTTCTCGAGAGAAGTGCCTTCGGGAAATTAAACCAGGGCATAGCACGAGCCAAGTAGATGGGACAATTCTCAAGTGAACGGACTCGTATTCTGAACCTACTCATTCTATACATAGACCGATTATGGTCATATAAGTATAAGAATGTATCCCTTGTCTCCAAGTAAAAAACACAGGCAAACACTTCCATACAGAAACCATTTATGAGCATATAAACATGAGCATGCATCCAGGTTATTCAATTCAAGATACAAGAAATAAACACTTATAAGAAAAACACCAGGTGTGACGCGACTGTTGAGAGGGGTGCTCGTTTCCACCCAACCGTAGGCTCAGTGACTCCAAATGGATTTACCACTAGCCACCCCCGAGCTAGACCACGATGCTCGAGATCTAGTCTCCTACTTCCAGCTCAATGGAAGTCAAGGACGAAGGTTACTCTCCTTCTCCTCTGTTCAGAACTCCCTATATTTCTGAGTTTTCTCTCAGTTCTCCTCTGTGATCTCTGTTGTGCGCGTTCTCCTCCCCTTCCCCCCGTTTACCACACTTCCTCTCTTGCCTTTTTCTCTGCAAGATTGTGTGTGGCGAGAATTTCCCCATCTGTGGTCAGGTCTGGGAGCTGTTACGGATGGGAATTTCACCCCCATCCCCTCATTAACTCTTAAGGAGCCTCCCCACCTACCAATCTGACGAAAAATCCATTCCAGGGTTAGAGAGATGCTTTGATCTTTGAGCAGGTTAAACCCAGTATGGTACTGGCCCGATGGAAGTTAGCGCAACCATTCCAGGTCCCTTCCACCACCTCTCATTATCCATCGTGGTTTCTTTTAGCACATCCCCCTCCCAGCAGTCATGCAACACATAATCATAACATAATTTACATTCATCGACCTTTTATACAAAGGTCCTCCGAATCAAACATTCACATCTTTTGTGTTTTCCATAGTTCTTGGCCAATATAGTTATTTTTATAGACTGGGGGAAACAGGGTGTTACACAATACCATGAACCTGCTGAAAGCCTTTGTCAACAAGACTGGATTTGTATCTGCTGATCTGTCCATCCGTTGCGCTCTTGATATTGTAGACCCATCTGCATCTGACAAGTTTTCTCCCAGAAGGAAGGGGAACTAGATCCCAAGTTTGGTTCTCGAGGAGGGAGTTGTACTCCTTCTGCATGGTGGATTCCCAAAAGGGATTTCTAGCAGCCTCGCCATAAGACTGTGGATATGAAGACTGAACTAAGAAAATATGCCTGGAAGGCAATGGTTCAGTGGTAGTGAGTGCAATAGGAGGCTCCTCTAAATCAGAACGAGTCCTCCTAGTATCGATTGGATCACCAACAAGATCCCCTGCATCCTGAAGAGTAGTTTGTGCCCACTTGGGCCTTTTCTCTGGCTCTGCAACTGCATCTGAATGCTCTGACTCTGCATCTGATTGTACTGACTCTAAATCTGAATCTGAATCCTTTGAGTCCTCTAAATTAGAAATCTCATCTGAAGAAGAGTCGGCATGTGCATGCTCACGATCTTGGACAGGCGGAAGAGTGAAGGTGTCTGCATGTAGCTGCTAAGGTACATGCGAGACACTTTCCTCGAATTGGACACTACGCTCAATGATGAGTCAATCTGAGGAAAGATCAATAAGCCGATATCCCTTCACACCATTGGGGTATCCAACAAAAATGCACTTAGTGCTCTGTGGATCAAGTGCCTTCCTCTTTTCAGAGGGAATCCAGGCCCATGCATGTGAACCAAAAATGTGAAAGTGGGTCACTTCCAGTTTGAGGTCGCTCCAAGCCTCGTAGGGGGTCTTATCCTTGACAGATCTATGAGGAGATCTATTTTGGATGTATGTTGCATAGTTAAGTGCTTCGGCCCACAGTCTCTATGGTAGTGACTTTGCATGCAACATGCAAGATGCTATCTCCTTTAGAGATCTATTTTTTCGCTCAACAACTCCATTTTGCTGCAGAGTGTAGGGAACTGTATGTTGCAATTGAATCCCTGCCTCATGGAAAAGATTTTGGATCTCATGATTCACATACTCTCGCCCGTTATCAGTTCGGAGGACTTTGATGTTCTTTCCGGACTATGTCTCAAGCAAAGATTTGAAATCTTTGAGGTGTTGAAAGACCTCGAATTTTTTCCTGAGAAAGTAGATCCAAGTAAAACATGAGAAATCATCAACAAATGTTAAGAACCAAATATCAATATAGCATAGAAAAACCTCAGAAAAATTACTCAACGCCTTGAAAAAGAGATAATTTTAGATAATAAGCCTCTTCGAGGGGGCAACCTCCTTTTACCCCACTTAAATGTTCAACTACAAGATGATTCAAAATGAAAATGTGTCCTTGGTATATATAGGAGACTAGGAGGTATAATTACAACTAATGGCCTAAAGATGACATAAATAAAATAACATTACTAATATAGTATGCCCCAATTAAGGGGTAATGAGCCAATATTAGGGCTTAACAACAAAAATGAGAACAAACCTCACTTTGCTAATGGATGGATGCATAAAATGACCCATAAGGTCACTGTGGATCAGATTTAAAGGTGCGGAAGCTCGCTGAGACTTTCCTTTGTCAAATTTCTCTTGAGGGTGTTTTCCGAGAACACATCCCTCACATACTCCCTTGGAGAAATGGATGTCTAGTAGACCATTAACTATTCTATGATTGCTAAGTTGTTGCATGTATCTGAAATTCAAATGTCCAAACCTTTCATGCCATATCCTACTACTTTCATCAGCATGAGTAAGCAGTAAAGCATAATCAGGTTCAATGAATTCAGAAAGTGTATACAATCTAGACTGATGATTTACCTCACCAGTAGCACCCTAGAGTTGGTTTGCATGTCATAGATGTCCATGACATTTGGTGTGAATATGACTTTCTTTTCGATGCCGGAATTCGTCATCTGATACACAGAGAGAAGGTTGACAGAAAGCTTGAGAACATGCAACACGTTCTTGAAGCTTCCGTTGGTGAGTTCAATCCTTCCTTTGCCAGTGAATTTGACAGAAGAGTTGTCTCCCATAAGAATAGGAGGACCTTTGCATGCATCCAAAGAAGAATAGATTTCTTCTGAGGTAGCCATGTGATGTGATGCTCCTGAATCTATGATCCAAGCATCGGGAGAGGAGTTGATGGCAATCAACGCATGGCTAGAATTTCCTTTCTTGGAATTCATATCTTCTGGCTTCTTCTTCTTTGCACCCTCGGGGATGCGATCTCCAAGGTTTTTTTCCTAAAGTATCTGAGACATCAGATATATTTTCTTTTGCATGCATGCAGATTCTGAATGGAATCCTTTGTGACGATATGTGCATTTCTCTCCTTTTCTTCCCTTTTCTCCTTTGGATCTGGAGGCATTTATGAAGGGTTTTGTGTACCCTTCCTTATTTGTATGTGCATGAAATTTACACTTATATTTATCTTTATATTTCTGATATTTGTGGCTGCCATCATGCACAGTGAGTGCATGCGCCCTTGGGTCTTTGATTGCGCCCATGTTGATGAACTTGGTTTTCTCTTGTGTCACGGATTCAATAAAGTCCTCAAGAGAAGGCATCTTCCAGGTGGCTCCAGAGGTGAATCTGACAGTATGGAATGTGGATACAAATACAAATAATTTAGGTCCAAGCTTTGAGAGAATGGTGAGAACCATTTGTTTCTCCTCCTTCGATTTATCAACCCCGCAAGCTTTGAGTTGCGATAGTAAATCCTTGAATTTTGTAAAGAAATCTTGGATATTCTCGAAGCTTTTTGGATCCAATGTGAGAATCTCCACCTCTAGCATGTGTCCCCTCATCTCATCCTGTTTTCCAAATATCCCTTCCAATATTGTCCAGGCTTCATTGGGAGTCTTACAGAAAGATATATGAAAAAGGAGATTGGGAGTAACAAGACTTCAAATTGTTCCGAGTGCCTCATCCATGCGATTTAAGTACTTGTATTTTTCTATGGCCGATGTCAGTTTTGTATATGTATTCATGGTTAAACTATACAACCCTCTGGATCAGAGATGTATGGCTATTTTCTCCTTCCATGCAAAATAGTTGTAAGGTGTAAGAATAAATTCTTTTTGGAATTCCATCTTTTCGCTGTCTTCGATCTTTTGTACCTGCAATTTTTTTTTTGGTGTAGCTTTTTCTTTGTAGTCCATCGGCTCTGGTACCATGTAAATGTTTTGACCTGCACATAATAGATCTAGATAAACAATGATACACACATTTGCAGAGATAATTGGAAAAAGAAGAAGAAGGAGAGAAAGAATGGAAATAATTCTCATTAACCGTTTTGAATAATTAATAATTTACACATGATATACTTTGTATAACTCAATGAGTTCGAATTGAGGTGAACCAAGTCGCCATAGTGGTGGTCTAGAGTGATCTAGACACACACCAACAGTTACAGGAGTGAACTACCACCTATTCTAGTCTCTCAGACAATTACGATAGTGAACTGTCACCTAGTTGAGTCAACTAGTCAACTAGTCTTTAGTTAACTGACTGAACATAAAGTAGTGAGGAGTTAAATCAAGGAATCAAGGCTAATGCGCCACTTTGGTGATGATACCAAGGCAAGGTCGAATTAGCATGGTGATGATCCCAATGCAACATCTAAACTCAACTCAACTAGTCAAACTGAAGTGTGAACTGAAAGAGAATATTCTTCAGGTGGAATATTCTCTCCTAAAATATAAGAGTCTGGATAATGACTAATTAAAAAATAAAAACCTTAGGAAAAATAAATCCTAGGTGTGTGTGTAGTAACTCCAACAATCACTTCATTATTTTATGATTTCTACTGATATCTTTCATTTGTATTAAAGAAGTCAATCCATCTAGGCTGTGACTTGAGATTAGTTGCACCTTTCTAGAGTATCTTAATTGCTCCCTTTTCATAATGATGTCCTCTTTCCTCTCACAAGCCTGAAGATGATCATGCTAACATTTCACATCATTATAATTAGAGGAGACACAAACTTTGGGGTGTAATGTTGATAACCTTTGAATGAGATTTTTATGAATGATGTTTGTTGGTGGAATGGTATCTTTAGAAGGTAAATTCAATTGGAGTCTAAAGGTCCTATTTGTTTAATTTGATTGAATCTGATTTTAGTAACAATACATTGTTTCCAGAGATCCAAATATCACAACAATCATGACACTTAATTATTTTGTTGAAGGGAATACTGAGGGAAAACACATAGTGCTCATCTCTCGGGAAGAACATTGTGATAGTTGACTAAATGAACAACAAATGAATACTTGATGACACCATTGACATTTACATAAGTTTTATGACAACCAATTTAGTTTAAGTTTACATTAGCTTAGTATGCTTTGCTTAGGATTAGTTTTAATTTTGATCTTCACTTTCTTTTAGCTTAATTTCATTCCAATAAGTCAATGATTTAGAGGAAGAATTATTCTTGGGTTGTTTAAGAGCTGATCACACCATTCTATGTTTTTATGCAGGTTGGGAAATGGCTTGTGCAATCATCAGCTCAATATTTTTCCTCTTTAAACGAAATCAACTTAGGGAAGTGTTAATCTAACTTGGCTGCTTAAGATTTATTGTCATATCGTTTTTTGATCTAGTCATTGTTTGGAGTCATTTTAATGACTATTTTGATAACCTCCATAGATGTAATATCTCTTTGAATTATCAGAATGAATCTTTGGTATTAATGATTATCTTTTATGGAAAAGAGAAAATGACTCTTTGGTGATAAATGTAATTTCTATTATTGGAAAATTCAACGTTTTCGAAATTGCGAAGGAATTGCTTATGTCAAGAAATCTTGAGAGCATATTGGTTTATGAAATATTTCATGAAATTGGTTTTTGAAAATATGTTTTTATTGAGAATATACATTAATCCATGTTTCTTGATTCCTAGAAAATGTTTTTTTTGGATTGAATGGAATAAATTGTATGTGATAAGTGGATTGAATAATTGTGTTGCAAATATTTTACATCGATCATCAATTCTTGAAATCTTGTTTGTCCTTCATTTCAGATCTCTACTCTGGGAATTTTTTTTGTTGGGTTTAATGTTGAATGGTTATTTCCCTTGGATTACCTTTGAGCTTTCACTGAAAACACTTTCACTGTTGCTGAACCTGATTTGTTGCTCACTGCTGGGTTCTGTCCTTATCTTTCTCATCCAATTTTCATCTTTTTGATGATTGACATTCTAGCTTCATATTTATTTTAGTTTAGTTTTATTTTCATGAATTCACTTTTGATTTCAGTTTTTCTTTCTATTTATACAAATTCCTTCCATCTTTTGATTTGAATAATGGTATTTGCCTGAGTTTATTTGACTGCTTAGTCTTCCTTGAAGATTTCTCTTTAAATTTTGGTGAAGGGGTTGGTCAATTCTGGTCACATACTAAATCTTTTTCTTACAAGTCATAAGATGCATGGGTTTGTCTATATGAATGAACATTCACGAAGTTCTCATATGTAGGTATGGACTGATAGTTGTGGTGGAACACATGTTCCTACTGAGCGTACCATGATAATCCATAAGTATAGGAAAATGTCTATTCAATCTTTTTCTTTGAGCTCCATACACTTCCCATTAATAAAATGGGCAATTCTATGATGTTTTTTGGGGATACCTATGGGTTAAACTAAAATGCATAAAATCTACTTAGAAAATCAAAACAACTCTCGTATCACCTTGTTTCCTTGATACCCCATGTGCATATACATATCTACATCTAAATCTAAAAAGGGTGACCATATTCTAAAATAAAATAGGAATTTGAAAACACTATTAATAGTGTGAGAAGTACAAGTAAACATGTCTGGGCTATGGACATTTGCTGGAAGCGGGGCTATTCTTGTATGTCATCAAGGAAACTTTGTCAAGGCTATGGGAGTTTTGCTGGAAGACAATCAATGTCAGGAAAAGAGAGACGAGGAACACACTTAGGTAGATGTTTTCTTGTTTTAAAAGGTGAAAATCCATGGTTGAATCAAAACTAATTTGAAGTGTACAACCAGTAAATTAAATTATCTCATTATTTGGCTCTTTGGAAAGGGTGTGTTAGATTACACATAATAGAAATATTGGGTTATGTCTTTTAGAATTTTGGCATCATTGTGGTACCTAAGATTATTGGAAAATTGTCTGCAGTTTTCCGAACTTATATTTAAAACTTAGATCTGAAGTATGGGCCATAGACTTCTATTGAAAAAGATAATTGGTTCGTCCAATGTGTCACCATTTTTTGTGGCCACAACAACCCACCTTTACTTTTCCTTTTACAATCGAAAGGAAAGGCCCCCCGTACTAATATTCCAATCCTATTTCCTAATCCTCTACTTCTTGATCCTCATGCTATTTCTTTTCCTACTTTGAGGGAGTTGAGGTTGGTCTTGATTGATGATTGTTTTGATGAAGGTTTATTATCTCTTTTGATCTTATGATTTCAAATGTCTTCATGAGGCTTATTTTACCTATGATGTTTCGTGGACATTTGTGTGATGGAATTGACACATTATATTCATACCTTTTACAGATTCCAAATTGCTCGATGATCTTATCTAGCTGTAGGGTTCGATGTCTAGTGCATGTATTGAATGAGTTTGATGTTGGTTATTAATTATTTTTCCGAATTACTTATTCAAGGTATTGTCAGGGTGATTGGAGAGTGGAGAGAGATGGAGCTCCGATGTCGAAGAGGACACATGTCAACACTTAATGGGATAAGCCGCAGTGTGTGGTAATGACATGTATGGCCAAGTTAGTCCACGTGTTAGGCCGAGGATGGATCTATGTGTCATGTGGGTGACATGGAGATTTTGGTCATGGTTAGTATTGAGTTATGGGTGACATGTGTCATTCCAGGTGACACGTGGTGGATGTGCCATGGGTCAAAGGTGCCAACTGGGGAAGCGAGAGGTTGTTAAATTTTGATCAACTTTGCGACACTAATATGATCGAGGACGTTAATTGCCGACTCTTGAGGGACATTGTATCAGAGAGTTCCAACATCCAGGAAGATACCACAATCAGTGATGTGGCTAGGAGCATGCCACAAATTTATGTAGCCTTGGATAATAGACAAGATGAACACCAAGCATCAATGGTGGAGATGGAAGGTGTTGGCACAGGAGCAGACCCAGGGTTCAGCTCCAAGAGCGCACCAACAAGCCCTAACTACTGGACCTTTCAGATACACCTGCGAAGCATATGCAGTCTCACCCGAAGTAGCTATGGGGTGGTTGCATGACATAAATGTCTACAAACAAGGGACATATCAAGTGGATCTGACACTAGAACAACACATCATGCATATATCACTTATCAACTTAGATCTATTCCACACATCTTATCAGATCTACCAAAGTAATGCAATAATAGTATATCAAGGAAAAATAACACACTATCAATCACACACATAAGACAGATATACGTGGTTCACCCTCTCTCTAGGGATACATCCACATAACTGTGCTTTATGATATATTAAGATGAAAGCATACAATTATGATCTGTGCTCTTAGTCATCAGGTCTTCTCTCTTCTTCTCTCGATCTCTCCCCTCCCTACACACCTAGTTGCAGGGTTGACCTTCACACCCAACTGAAGACCTTACAATAACAGAAGGCTCTTCACTCAACACTTCTCTGTCTCTCAACATTAATCACTCATATCAAACAATACAACTAGATCCAACAACTTGAACCTGAACAAACCCTCTTCCCTCATATAGGTTCTTATTTGTACGTTACAATCACTCACCGACATCCTTAGGCCGAAACCTAGGTGTCACAACCCTAGATACCAAAACCCTAGGTTTCTAAAACCCTATGTCAACTTGACCCGCATTTTCAGGGCTTCATCAGCCTGTCTTTCCTTCATTCTTGCACGGTGCTCCAAAGCATCTAACGATGGATTTTTCTGCTTGCTGATTCATCCATGGTCCTTATTCCTTGCTGACCTGTAATCCTCAATTTCCTCATCCAACGACTTTCTTTCTCAGGCTTTGCTCCATCTTTTCTTCTCTTTTGCTCACTTCAACCCGATAACAGTCACTTTCTTCCGCGAAGTTCTCATTTTTCCTTTTATCCCTTGTTCTTTTCTTTCTTTCTCTAACGAAGGGCCAACAGGCTCCCACCACTCACCTATGACTCGTCCCAAGGCACTTCAGATATGATTCTTCTGTTTTACTTTGACTTCAGACTGCACAGTGCAGCCTTTGCTTTCTACTATATGCCTCCTCTCATTCCCTCTACAAACTTTCTTTTCTGTGTCTGGTACCTAGTTTCAACTGCACTTGGTACCTAGACCCTTTTCCTTATGCTTTTACTTAGAGCTACAAGGCAACTGGTTGTCATAGTACAACTTCAGCCAGCTCCCATTCACTAATCCTTCCTTCCATTCTCCCTTCAAGGTCTTCAACTGCACAACTCCTCCTTCTGTAACATAAGCGACCTCATATGGCCCGAGACAATGCATTCTGAACTTCCCAGGATGCTTGATGAACTTACTGTCATACACCAATACTAGATCACCTTGTTTGAATGCCTTTTCTTGATGTGCCTATCATGATAGGCCTTCTCTCTTTCCTTATGTACCTGCTGATGAAATCCTGCAACAAATCCGTCTTCTTCCAATTCAACCAATTGTGCAAGCCTCTTGTGAACAATGCCAGTATAATCATCCATATCTATAAAGGAAGCAATTCTTAAGCTTGGTTCCAGGAATTCCACTGGGACAGAGACTTTGAGGCCATAAACCAACTTGAAAGGAGTCTGCATTGTTAGTTTCTTACAGGTGGTTCTATAGGCCCAAAGTATTGCTGGTACTCTTAAATCCTATTCATCCTTGTTCACACTGCAAATCTTCATCAGTGTTGTCTCCAATATTGCGTTGAATGCCTCAATCGTCCCATTTGCTTGAGGATGGTAAGGTGTGCTCTTCTTATGGTGGATTGCAAATTCCTTAGTCAGGGATTCAACAGTTTTATTTATGAAATGTGTGCCTTGATCACTCATAAGGATCTTTGGCATCCAAACCTGGTTATGATGTCCTCAAATATGAAGCACACAGCTGAAGTTGCACTACAGTTCTTAAATTCTCTTGCTTCAGCCCATCTGGTCAATTATTTTGTCGCAGTAATGATGTACCTTGCTCCTGTGTGCTTTCCTGGGGGGTTTATAGGTCCCACGAAATAAATGGCCCATTTTTCAAATGCTTGTAGGGTAAATTGTGGTGTTAATGAAATTTCATCTCTTCTGGATAGTTTTCCAACTCTTTGGCATACATTACAGGCTCTGGAATAGTCTTTAGTATCTCTGTGTAAGGTAGGCCACCAAAGGCTAGCTCTCAAAACCTTCAGCGCAGTCGATTTCCCTACGTAATTTCCTTCTGCAATGCCTTCATGAGCTTCACATGAGGATCAATGGTCGCTCTGCCTCCATAACACATCTTCTTAGTATCTCATTAGGTCCCATCTTATATAGTTGTCCAGCTATAAGTGAGAAGTCTGCAACACACACTACTAGCTGTTTCTTTTGGGGAATCATGTACTCACAAGGCCTCATTACCGTTGACAGGAAATGGATGATTTCTATGAAGTGGTCATCAATATTTCTAATGGCTAGCAGCTGTGCATCCGACAGTGCATCCTCCAAACTAGTTGATCCGTCAGGATTTTTCGAATGACTTATGGTTGAGTTTTTAATTGCATGCATTAATTGACCATTGGGAAACTTAACGAAAGAGAGAGAAAAGAAAATGAATTATACAGCCATTAACATATATGAATATCTCAAAATGAAATGAAAAACAACAAACCATAATGCACAGGTTGATAACAGAGTTCGGCACAACTTTGCCTACGTCTTCGGGCCTTTTCTCTGTGAGGGAGGCTTCTTTATTTCTGTTTGAAATCTTAATATTACATCTTTACAATGCCGAATAGCTTCTAGACTGATCTGGTCATGTTTGCCCAGATATCTAGAATCTTGGACAACTTACGGCACCTGAAACGGATGTCCCAAGCTCTCAGAAATCGCCCGACAACATCTCCTCCTCAACAACTTCCCTGCCTCAAACTGGCTTTGACTTGGTTTTGCCTTAGCATCTCTGCTCTCCAAAACCGTCCAAAAGCTGTCCAAAAGCTGACCTCTTGGCCTCAAAATGGCCTTGGTTAAATAGTGGGAAAGTTGGTTTCTCATCCCCAACTTCCTCCCAAAAAATAGGGTCTAAAAAAGCCCAATAACTCCCAATTACATTAAAAATGGGTTTAATTACATTAAAAATCATAAAGTGGTTAAAAAAACCCACTTCATAAACTATAATATGGTTATTACAATGGGATTTAGCCCCCCGAGCCCTTGCGCGTGCCCTTTTGCTGGTCACATGGCCTCCATGTGGCCACGCGCTAGCCCAAAGGGCTAAGCGCGGGCCACCCCTCTCGCGCTAGCTCCGGTTGGTCACATGCAAATATAACCGTGGCATAAAAATGTGGCGGTTGGTTGTAATCCCCCGCTCACTGTGTAACGGTCCTGCGTATTATCCCGCGCTACATCCATATACACGGCCACATTACATTGCATATAACCAGGGGTCAGGGCTAGGCCCCGGCCCCGCCCCCCACCAATTAACACAACATCCAACTTCAAATATATTAAAACCCGCGGTTGTAATAAGCACCAACACGTGGCGCAGTGGTCACGGGAAAACGTTAAAGCGTTGCCAACGAAGGAGGTCGTGGGTTCGATCCCCAGTGACACCAATAATTTTTGACATAGGCCATATTGGCAAAACCCGGGGTGCCACGTGGCAGCCTGTGATTGGGCCACGTGGCACCTTACCATTCGCCCAAATGATGCCACGTGTCGATCGATGATTCGTCCACGTCACCTGCCACGTCAACGCACCGTAATGCCATGTCATCTTCCACGTAAGCCTGCCATGTCATCTACCGTACGATGCTGACATCATCCCGTGCCACGTGTCACCCTTTCAGTGGTGACACATGTCACCTCGGGATTGGTCCAACCGTACGCCATAAATGCCAAATCTGCCTGACACGTGTCACGCTCTGGAGCCACCACGTGTCTTGTATGGAATCTAGCACGTGTCAGCATACAGACCTGCCACGTGTCCTGTATGGACTGACACGTGTCCTGTATAGACTGTACGGACAGGTACAATCAACATCCAAAATTTTGCCTGTTTGGCTTGGCGGACAGAATGCGATATCTTCTCCATACAGACTCCGTTTGACAAAAACATTATACCATCGGAATCAGGATGACGAGCCGGATGCAGTGGTGTTGGTTTCATCAGATTCCGAGCACTTTCATTTTTGAGCATTTTTCATGCCCTGACAGGCTTCTGAATCCGATTTCGGATCACACCTCCCAACAATAAGACCTTTTGGTCCCCAAAAGGTTACTGACCACTTGACAAGCTCGGGATAGGCCACCCGGCTTGCTCTTTGTCTCTGAAAGATGATTACATCAGGGGAAGCAAAACACAATGTGGTTGAGACATCCACTTCTGGCAGAACCAAGTGACTGCTTTCTTTCCTTCACGGTGTTCGCCTTGCTTTGCTGGTAATCCTTCCTCCTTCATGGGTGCATGCAAAATCCTTTTGCCCTTCTTTGGATGAAGCTCTGGATTAAGCTTCCAACAACTAGCCTTTTGATGTCCACTCTTGTTGCAAAACGTACAATGAGTTTTCGGCATCCAGACCTGCTTAACCTTATCCTTCTTCCGTTGTGGACTTGAGCCTTTACGTCGTGTTTCCTTCTTGGACGACATAGGTTTCCTGTACAAAGTTTGTCTCTTCCAACACTTGGCAACACAATGCTTAGGTGAATGACAATAAGCACATGGATAAAGTTTCCA
>ML789741.1:218864-252342 GCA_009831015.1 Picea engelmannii
AGTCTTCATACAACACTTTCACCATCTCGGCCATGGAAAACACCGAATCTCTGAACTTCTTCTCGTCTTGAGAAAGTCCTCTTGTAGATGCCATTTTCCTCCTTGAGATGTGCTCTTCCCTGGCTAACATGCAAAACTCAAATCCAAACGTCAACTAGCTCTGATACCATTTGATCCGTCAGGATTTTTCGAATGACTTATGGTTGAGTTTTTAATTGCATGCATTAATTGACCATTGGGAAACTTAACGAAAAAGAGAGAAAAGAAAATGAATTTTACAACCATTAACATATATGCAGATCTGAAATGAAATGAAAAACAACAAACCATAATGCACAGGTTGATAACGGAGTTCGGCACAACTTTGCCTACGTCTCCGGGCCTTTTCTCTGTGAGGGAGGCTTCTTTATTTCTGTTCGAAAGCTTAATAGTACATCTTTACAATGCCGAATGGCTTCTATACTGATCTGGTCATGTTCGCCTAGATCTCTAGAATCTTGCACAACTTACGGCACCTGAAACGGATGTACCGAGCTCTCAGAAATCGTCCGACAACATCTCCTCCTCAACAACTTCCCTGCCTCAAACTAGCTTTGACTTGGTTTTGCCTCAGCATCTCTGCTCTCCAAAACCGTCCAAAAGCTGTCCAAAAGCTGACCTCTTGGCCTCAAAATGGCCTTGGTTAAATAGTGGGAAAGTTGGTTTCTCATCCCCAACTTCCTCCCAAAAATTAGGCTCTAAAAAAGCCCAATAACTCCCAATTACATTAAAAATCATAAAGTGGTTAAAAAAACCCACTTCATAAACTATAATATGGTTATTACAACGGGATTTAGCCCCCCGAGCCCTTGCGCGTGCCCTTTTGCTGGTCACATGGCCTCCATGTGGCCACGCGCTAGCCCAAAGGGCTAAGCGCGGGCCACCCCTCTCGTGCTATCTCCGGTTGGTCACATGCAAATATAACCGTGGCATAAAAATATGGCGGTTGGTTGTAATCCCCCGCTCACTGTGTAACGGTCCCGCGTATTATCCCGCGCTACATCCATATACATGGCCACATTACATTGCATATAACCGGGGGTCGGGGCTAAGCCCCGGCCCCGCCCCCCACCAATTAACACAACATCCAACTTCAAATATATTAAAACCCGCGGTTGTAATAAGCACCAACACGTGGCGCAGTGGTCACGGGAAAACGTTAAAGAATTTCCAATGGAGGAGGTCGCGGGTTCGATCCCTGACGACAACAATAATTTTTGACATAGGCCATATTGGCAAAACCTGGGGTGCCACGTGGCAGCCTGTGATTGGGCCACGTGGCACCTTACCATTCGCCCAAATGATGCCACGTGTCGATCGATGATTCATCCACGTCACCTACCACATCAGCACGCCGTACTGCCATGTCATCCGCCACGTAAGCCTGCCACGTCATCTACCGTACGATGCTGACGTCATCTCGTGCCACGTGTCACCCTTTCAGTGGTGACACGTGTCACCTCGGGATTGGTCCAACCGTACACCATAAATGCCAAATCTGCCTGACACGTGTCACGCTTTGGAGCCGCCACGTGTCCTGTACGAAATATGCCACATGTCAGCGTATGGACCTGCCACGTGTCCTGTACGGACTGACACGTGTCCTGTACGGACTATACAGATAGGTACAGTCAACATCCAAAATTTTGCCTGTTTGGCTTGGCGGACAGAATGCGATATCTTCTCCATACGGACTCCGTTTGACAAAAAAATTATACCATCGGAATCAGGAAGACGAGCCGGACGCAATGGTGTTGTTTTCGTCAGATTCTGAGAACTTTAATTTTTGAGCATTTTTCATGCCATGACAGGCTTCTGAATCCGATTTCGGATCACTAGTCGCCTCTTCGCCTTGTTCCAACCTTGAAAAGTGGTCAGGGCCCTTGTTCATTCTTCCTATATTTACTATGATCTCAAAGTCATATTCCTGAAATAGCAGAAGCCATCTACATATTCTCCCCCCCAACAATGGCTTGTTGACTAGGTATTTCAACGCGGAGTGATCAATAAACATTTTAAAGTGCCCTCCCAACAAGTAGTGGTGGAATTTCTGCAGCGCATACACCATGGCTAACCCTTCTCACTCAGTAGTGGTGTAGTTTATCTCTACAGTTGATAGCTTCTTGCTAGCAAAAGATAATGGATGATCAATATCTCCTTCACCAGGTTGTGCTAAAACTACTCCTAAGGCAATGGAAGATGCATCGACATGTACGTGAAATTCCTTGCTCCAATATGGAAAGACCAGAATAGGCGCAATAACCATTTTTTGTTTCAGTGTGTCGAAGCTCTGCTGGCATTCTTTTGTCCAACTGAACAAACAATCTTTCTTCAAAATATTCTCCATGGGTGTTGTAATCTGGGCATATCCCTTAATGAACTTCCTGTAGTATCTTGTGTGTCCCAGCGTAGTGTGCAACTATTTGACTGAAGTTGGAGGGGGTAGATCCACTATAATGGAAATTTTAGATGGATCTACCAACAATCCTTGCTTGCATACAATATGGCCTAAGAACACTCCAAACGGTGAGAAGAAGATGCACTTCTTCAGGTTTAAGGTAATTTGACATTGCCTACATTTGTCCAGCATAGCCTTAGACATTCAATATGATTTTTCAATAGGCTAAAAACAACGCAATCATCAAAATATGCTTCTAGAAATTTATGCAAGAACTCCCTAAATGATTCGACCACCACCTGAGAGAAGATCGCTGGGGCATTATTCAATCCAAATGGCATCACTTTATAATGATAGGACCCCCATTTTGTTGCAAATGTGTTCTTGTGGAAATCTTCTTTGGCAATCCGGATCTGATGGTATCCTTAAAATCCATCTGTAAAAGAATATACTTCTTGGCCTCCCACATTATCTAACACTTCGTCAGTGAATGGCGTAGGGAAGGGATCATGAAAATAGGCATCGTTTAGCTTCCTTAGATATACACAAATCCTGATCTCTCCTGTCTTTTTATCCTGTACCACCATAGGGCTAATCCACTCTGTCTCTTCCACAGGTTCTATAATCCATGCTTCCAGCATTCTGTCGAGCTCAATCTTCACTTTCTCCTTATATTTAGGGTTCAATATGTAGGGTATCTGTTTGACTAGTCTTGCATCTGGTTTCAGAGGGATCCTCATCTCTCCCATAGGCCCTTTAATGCCTTTCATATCAGTGAAATTGGTTGGAAACAAGTCCTGATACTCGTGCATTAGTTCTGTGATCTTGTCAATGGTAGAAGCATCCCAATAATCTCCAACATTAGCAAGATTTGGGGTCTGTTTTGTTCCAATATTGACCTTCTTAATCTTGATTGGATTTCCAATGAATGGTAACTCAACTCCTGGTCCTTAAACATCTCTCTGGCCTTCAGTTTCTGTGATGTTCACCTTCCTTGGATCATCGTCTTCATCAGCATTGAGGTTGTAACAACCTTGTAGTTTTTGGAGAGGCACAGTCCATTCGTCCTCTTCTTGTTCTAAAGGAAGGATAGATGACTCCTTGAATACTTTTTGTCTCACAATCTGTAATGCTTGATCTACTGAGGGATATTGACTTTCAAATAAGAAAGTGGTTATGAAATTTTGAGTCATACATTTCCAATCTGTAGTGACGAGGTGCAACTCTGCTTGAAGGTACCAGTTGATAGGTGTCGTGTCTAGTGTGTTGATGAATTTGTGTACCCACTGTTCTTGAGGAACATTTCTCCAGGCTTTCTCGCAACTTCGCACATGGTCCTTTGGGCATCTTCGACCTGTGTACCGAACTTCACAACCTTCCACTTGTGCTGAGAATCACGCTATCATCAAGGTACAACATTGTACCCCATAAGCAATGTTGTTTTTTTGTGTCCCCCAACATCTTGTTGGGGTTTCTTTCAGGGCCTCATCCATCGCCAACAATCTTTGTTGCAATGGTACACTTTCTTCAAAGTCCGACAAGAAGGTTTCTAAAGGATTTAGACCATCAAAGGTGGGTAATTTACCTACTGTTGTGCCGATCCAGTGAACTTCTCTGGTTAATATAGCACATCTTCTTGTAGATACTTCGTACATCTTATTCTGCCAGTTCTCCAATGCTTATTCTGAGTCTGATGAACATGTGTTGTCACTTCGCCAACTTAAGTTTCCAAAGGCCGTAGGATTAATGTAATCCTGTTGTCTGGTTGTTAATTTGTATATGTTTTCCAGTTCCTATGTGTGGTATTCTTCTTTGATAGGTTCTATGTGTCGTTGACCTTCATCTGGATCTAAAGGTGCAATGACCATAAGGCCATCTCTTTCAAAAGTCATACATATTTTCTTTAAATCAACCACAGTGGAGTTATTGAAAGCCCAATCAATTCCTAACAGCGCAGGGTAAGGACAACTGTCATCAACTATCTCAATTACCTCAAAATATACAAATGTTCTTACTCCATCAATGTCCACAGGGACATGTTCCAATTTGCCAAAGGGGCTGACATCTTGCTGATTAGCCATCTTGAGCCTGATAGGGGAATAGATCAACTTCAGTTTTCCCATCAGTGCCCAAGTTTGCTTCATCATGACATTGACCTCCGACCCTAAGTCAAGGACCACGTAGTCTATATCATATTCACCTATTTGAGCATTTAAGTGTAATTCCTTGTTTGTCCTTCTCTTCTTAGCGATCTGGTGTACTACCCTGTCCAGAAAGGGGTCTATCTTTCCTAGTTCATACTGTCTGATTAAAATTTGTAGTTCTTGTAAAACACTTTCATCCTGAATCAACTTAATACAAGTATATAGAAATTCCATGAGGTTGCTTACCTATTTTCCTTCTATTGGCGAAGCAGACTGATAAAATTCCTGAGGCATTCCATATTCTCTTACTTCTTGTCGTGTCTTTGATGAAGAGCCTTGATCTTCTTTGAAATCTTTTCTTTCCTCATCAAATATTTGTCTTTCTTTCTTTGCATCAAAGTTTTGAGTCTTCTCTGCAGCTTTCCTGATTCCTGAGTCTTCTGTAGTCTTTCCTTGGATCAATATGTCTTCTCTTGTAAAAATGCCTCCTCTAGTGATAATAGTGACTCCAAAATATTCTCCGCGAGGTTCAACATATATCAATTTCACTTGTAGGTTCTGCTGAGGTCCTCATCTTTCCTGAAGCTTAGCCAACAATGCTAGACATTCCTCGATAACATGCTCAAAGGAGTTGTAGTAGCTGCAAGTGGTACAAGGGTTATGACAGTCCCTTGCTAGGTGTCCTAGCTGTGAGAATTTATAATATATTATCTACCCTCGACCTCGACCCATACCTCCTCCTCCTCCTCCTCTGAATCCACCGCGAGGATTGAATTTTCCTCTCCCATGGGAGCTCTACTGCGTAGTGTTTCCTTCTTGTTGTACTTCACCTTTAATTTTGTATATATCTCTTGACCTTTCATGCATGAGATAGTAATCCCTACAATCTCTATCATCATGTCCCACGGACTTACAGAATGTGCAATACAACTTTGTAGGAGTCTGAACATACTTTTTCATGTGATAGCACTCACCAGTATGATGTCTATTTCAACATACCTCGCACTAGGGTAAGGTGACTTTCTTCAAAGGACTCAGAGCTCCAGAGGCCAAGTATTCATGGAATAGGTGACAATGTTCCTTGTCGTGGCCCTCTGATATGCATCTAACACACTAGATTTCTTATCTTTTATATTTTCCCTTATCCATTTTCATATCTTCGACCTATAGAGACAAACTAGTTAGCTGACTCAAGATCTAGCTCATACCTGAACTGGATTCTCCCATAGGGGATGATTCTAGATTCATGGTGATCTCCAGCACCTCAGTCGACAAAGAAATATTCTGCTGCATTAGAGGAACTCTGATGTGTGGTAAGAGAGTGGCGATGAACCATTCTTTGTTCTGTTCATCTGGGATCTGAAAAGTCAGTCGGTCTATTAAAGTCTTGAATCTCTGATCGAATTCCCAAACAGGTTTGGCTACCTTCTACTTGATCTCTTTCAACTTTGTAATACATTGTGACTTTGATTTTGGTTTCTTGAACTCTGCAATCAATGCATTCTTGATCTCATTCAGTAGCTTAGGCTGTGCAAGTCCTTGGACAAGCTTCATGTACTAGCTCAGTGTGCGGTCACTTAGGGTAGTGCTAAATTGGGTTCTTTTAACAGCCTCGTCGGTGACATTCTTAATATTCCATATAGCTTCACATAGGAACCAGTTTTGATAAGGGTCTTCAGACCCATCTCCCCTAAATATAGGGAGTCTCATCTCATCTACCATAGAGCTGCCTAGGTTTCCTGTCTGAGTATATGCTGAACTTCTAGTAATAGTACTCTGAGGACTCTGGTGACTCTGATTATTCTGATTTCTTAGTACTGCTGAATAAACAGGAGGGACAATAATAATTCAATGGTTTGTCCAGTTTCTGAAGTCTCTGTCTCATCCTGGTGAAGCTCTTCATCTTTCCCTTCCTCTGTCCCAGTAGGTTCTGAATGTTCCTCATCTGTCAGGTCTACCTCTTCTCCACTGTAGAAACCCTCATCTCCGTAGTTATTCTTGAACAGGTTCACAAGATGCACTTCTCTGAATGCTTTTCCATTGTGCGTATGTCTAGCCTCTGTGTCGCTGTCACTGTCTGAATTCCTGAACATTAGCTTTTTCAAATCCGACCAATTTATTGTATCTTCAATATGTTCTTCTCATGCAATAACATCTTGATTCTCAACTTCAGAAAGTGTAAAATTTTTCCTCTTGGACCCTTGAAGAAATACCTCTCGGCTTGGCTATATGACTCTACTCTGTCAACAACAAACTCGGTGATGTACCCTCCAATGGTGATATCAAACCAGTGATCTACTGCTCGTGATACTGCATTATCAACTCTCTTGACCTTCTTGATCAACACTGACATCCAAACTACAAGAGGTTTAGGTCTGATCTCAAACTGGGTATCTGCTAACCTAGCTAACCACTCATATAACACCTGATGGATTCCTCCAAAATCCATCTTGTGTATATAGGTAAAGATATATCTTCCTAACCAATCTTCTGTACTCATATTAGGGTTTTTATTTTGGGCTTCAACGGAGTCCTTTTCTTAATCTTCTATCCACTTTTGAATCTCTATCTTGGATGGGAACCACCTTGACATTCCCTCAAGAAGATTCCTGTCCCGGCAATGAAACCATTTTTTAGCACAGGGGTAGACCCAAGGTTCAACTCCAAGAGTGCACTAACAAGCCCTAACTACTGGCCCTTTCGGCTACACCTGCGAGGTAGATGCAGTCTCACCTGAAGCAGCTATGGGGGGGTTGCAGGACATAGATGTCTACAACCAAGGGACATATCAAGTGAATCCGAAACTAGAACAATAGAACATGCATATATTACTTATCAGGTTAGATCTATTCCACACATCTTATCATATCTACCACAGTAATGCAATAACAATATATCAAGGAAAAATAACACAGTATCAATCACACACATAAGACAAATATACGTGGTTCACCCTCTCTCTAGGGCTACGTCCACATAACTGCGCTTTATGATATATTAAGATGAAAGCATATAGTTCTGATCTGCACTCTTAGCCAACAAATCTTCTCTCTTCTTCTCTCGATCTCTCCCCTCCCTGTGCACCCATCTTCTGGGTTGACCTTCGCACCCAACTGAAGACCTTACAATACCAGAAGGCTCTTCACTCAACACTTCTCTCTCTCTCAATAGTAATCACTCATATCAAACAATACAACTAGATCCAACAACTCAAACTTGAATGAAACCTCTTCCCTCATATAGGTTCTTATTTATACATTACAATCACTCATCGACATCCTTATGCCGAAACCTAGGTGTCAAAACCCTAGATACCAAAACCCTAGGTGTCTAAAACTCTAGGTCAACTTGACCCACGTTTTCAGGGCTTTTCCATCCTGTCTTTCCTTCGTTCTTGCATGGTGCTCCAAAAAATCTAACGGTGGATTTTTATGCTAGATGAGTCGTCCACGATCCTTCTTCCTTACTGACCTATCATCCTTGATCTCCTCATCTAACGACTTGCTTTCTCAGGATTTGCTTCGTCTTTTCTGCTCTTTTTCTCACTTCGACCCGGTAACAGTCACAGTGTCTTCTGTGAAGTTCTCATTTTGTCTTTTCTCCCTTGTTCCTTGCTTTCTTTCTCTAACCAAGGTCCAACAAAATGTATGATTTCCAACCATCTCATTTCAATTTTAATTGACCTTGGTTCCAATCTTAGTTATGTTTCCTCTCAAACTGTTGAGAAATGTAAATTGCAGCAAGTAAAACATGATAAATCATGGTTGGTACAACTAGCCACTGGAACAAAAATAAAGGTGACAGAGTTGATCATAGGAAACAAGACAATCAAAGAGTCCACAATATCTAGGAGGATACCACATAGGCAACTTGTAATAGTCCAATGATGTAGAAAAGATTTACAAAACTATTAAAACAAAGTCAGGTATCAATTACAAATAAGTCTCACCTTGTTTGTAGTAGAAGAAAAGTAGAAGACGCACCCTTGAAAAGGAGATAAAAATGCAGTAATTCACACAGATCACAGGTCTTGTTTTACTCACAGTGATAACAGAGGAAAAGTTGTTACTGAATGAACTGTTGATATATTATGATCACAGTAGATGTAGTACTAAATTGCAAGCATTCACTCTTCAAGAACTACAGAAATAAATTCAGAGAGATGGAAACACAGAGGAAACACATAACTCAAATTGAACGAAACTTAGAATCTATGTTTGCACTTGTATTAATATTCAAAAAGGTTTTCTCTTTTACATTCGGTAAGAAGCATCCTCTAATAGATATGAAATCTATCTATTTATACAAAATTTGTCACAACTGAAAATCATTGGACTTCCCACAATATATGACTAAAAATAGAATACATTCGAATAAAATAACAGCATGCAAATATTGTTGAGTTTTGTTGATGCTTCCTCTATCTCTTCGTATGCTGGTAGATGCCCTCATTTTCCTTTGATCTTTAAGTCGAGTACACATGTCCTTTAAGGCCACAACAATCATTTTGCTTACTGTCTTTTCCATTTGATCTCGTTTCCATCTGTCCCTTCAAATGCGTTTACTGGGATTTTGAATTGCAGTTGAAGACATGGGGGGGATAATTAGATGAGTAGCTCATCTTTGGCTCATTATGGGATGGATAATGGTTACAGGTAAGAGTAACTGTTCATGAAAAGGATGATGGGGGAAATATTGTACATTACTTGTAGATTCTCTGGCTGGAAAGAGTCAACGACAACCTGCTGGTGGTTGATGATTCTCCTGGTTTGGATGTCGACATGTTCCAAAGCCCAGTTTATCATATCATTGTAGGGTATAATTATGGGTCATGCAATGATCTTATGCAGTTCCGATTGTGCTACAAATCTAAGCTTAGCTGCAAAGCTCGTCATCTTCCTTGACAAAGTCGTCTGGAGAGTTGATAATCTCATGCTCCAAGATATCGAACACCTGCTTCCAATTTTTAATGGCATCTGTAACTCACGGAGTTGTGTCTGATAGAAGATATTCATTTGGATTTGAATCATCACCTGATGTATCAAGCTTCTTTGTAGCTTTTCGTGGCGCCATAATCCTCAAGGAAACATAATTAGCCTACATGTAACAAGAGAAGTCTATAAGCTCTACACTGAAAAAAAACTGCTAATTGCAAATGATAAAATGATTTTGAATTTCGAAGTTCTTTATTCAAAAAATATATCAATATTCGTATAGATCTACTGATGAAGAATTTATTAAATACCTAATGGAGTTTATTACCTAGTGATTCACAATATTTATTTGAAATCATTAACCTTAATCAATCATAAATGTCATCAATACTTTGATAGTTCTACGTTCAAAAGTTTTGGATGTGACATGATGGAAATCTCCCAAAGACCGAATTCGTAGAGGAGTTAATCTCTTAATTTATCACTTTTATGTTTTAATTAATCATGTTTTAAAACGTTTTATTAAATTTAAGTATTTCAGAATTCAGAATTTTTGAATATAGCGCAAGAGAAATTTTTCGAAACCTGAAACTGCGAAGTGATTAATTAACAATTAATCATGACTAATCAAAGTCCTTAACTTCTTTATCATATCTTTGAAACCCTTTTTTACTTTTTGTAATTACTTTACTTCGACGTTTTTATACTCTGGGGATTGTGAAATAAAAAACTCTCGAAGAGAAATCTCTCGGAGTGACGTGACATAGATGATGTCAGTCTTAATGACGTGTCAAAGATGACTTCATTATTGATGATGTGTCAAGAAAGAGATATGCCACATGTCACTTGAAAACGTGTGAATCATATGACATAAATGTCAAAAATAAGTGCCACGTGTCAACCCAAGAAAAAAGTATTAAAGGACACGTTTCCTATGATTCGTCCGTAAGTCCTTTAGGAACTATCACAAATGACTATCTTCAGGACTTCAGAGTTTGGGGGATTTTTTTGTTTATATTTTTCGGAATACTCGAAGCGCGAAGCTCCGAAGTGACTGTTAAAGACTTTCTTTTAAAATTGAGGCAACTTCTAAACTTTTGAGATCATCAGGACCATTCGATCAAATTAGAGTAACTCATCGACGATGGATATTGTAAGCACCTTGTTGATAAATAACAACCAATGGATTTAATTTAAAATTAAAAGTCAACTCTCTAAGCTTTTTCTTTTTTGGGTAATTTTATTTTATTTCTAAGAGGCAAGATCTAAAGTTCAAAAGCTCAAAATTATACATCTTCTAACATAGGCTCCATCTGGGGATTGTGGATCCCTGTGAGGCATGAAAGAATAGTAAACCAAGTGCCTTTATTGGGTAAATGGAGTCATTACTGCTTTTTGAAAAACATTTTCTAGTTTTATTTAAGAATTGTTCATACATAGAAAAAATGAACTTAACCAAATCTCAAAAGCCTTCAAAACATACTTAATGATAGATCTCAAGTTTGGCTATTTAAAATTTCCTTTTCCTAAAACTTATTTCAGAATTTTTTAAGATAATAAAAATAATTTTAACTAAAATATCAGGCCTCGACCGACTTTGTAACATTTTTATTTAGGGAATCCCAAGTTGGTTCAGGATGTAAATATCATCGGAGAGATAACTAGATAACAGAGTATGACATCCTTTCAGATATTATAGATATTGCTTCACTTCCAACGATTATGTTTAGTACCTCGGTGAAGTTATCTACTTCCCCCATTGAATTTCCTTTCACCACTTCAATTAACACTTTTTCATTTCGCTGAGATGAGGGAAATCAATATATGAATTTTCTTTCATCATCTCTTTTGGACAAGATGGGGAAAATAAAATTATGAATTTCCTTTCACCATCTGTCTTATATTTTAATATTTTGAAGTGGGGGCAATCAATCTGTATGTAACATACAAGGGATGATATCTGTTTAAAATTTTGAAAAGAAGGTTTGTCAACAATTTTAAGAATACTCTGAAACTAACTTTATTCCAATTGTCAATACACCTTCGCCCATAGGAAAAACAATTATGGGGATTTTAATTTTTTCAGGGATCAACCTTGAGTGAATTAGTCAGTTTAAAGTTCTATAATAGAGCTAAAATTATCAGGATTAGCCTAGACATACTTTTTCAATTAAAATCAAAGGAACATAAAGATTTTCGCCTGATCTTGTTTTGAAAATATGATTTTAAGTTTTCAGAGTCAAGGTAAGTTTATTTATTTTTATGAAGACTAAAAAGGGGGAGAAATGAAAAAGAAAATCTATAATGAATAAAAAAACTAGGGATAGGTAAAAAGTAACCAAATAAAAGATTCGTAGGATCTGAAACAAAATATCCTAATCCCACACAAGTTTGCATCTTTAGTTCAGACTTCTTTCGAGTCTATTTATTATCATTTTTATGTTTATTTCAGATATGGATTTAGAATTAATCAGCATGACACTTTAAGTTGTAATTTTATACCTCTCTGATTTTTAGGTCAGGTGATGATATTATCATGAGAAAAAATTCCTTCACATTCATTTAAAATTTTATTTGAACTATAAGAACAGTAGAAACTCATACCTTATTTTCCTTTTGAATTTTTAGCAAGGCAACTTATTAATTTATCACATGTTTTTAGAGAAATCAAATGCTTGAAAAACGAGTGTCAAATTTTTATTCATCCTCATCTCCTATTCAACAATATCTATTCTGCAAGAGGAATAAAATGCAAAAGGTCAGAAAATCCTATAGAATAGAGATGATATGTGATACACATGTTTTAATTTTTCATTTTAATGATATCAAGCAATCATAAATTTGTTTAAAATATTTACAACTGATCAAATGACTCGGGTAATTTACAAAAATAAAAGAACAATTGAAAATTAAAATTCCAATGCCAATCTAATTTGATATATACAATGGAAATCTAAAATGTAACTACTACATGAAGTGTTTTAAATAACACCCATTGATAGGAGCGTCGAGAATTTCTCCATCAAGATTTTCTAGTGAGAATGAGTTTTTTCCCTCAGTAGCTAAAATTTTGAATGGTCCAAATGAGATGTGATCGAATTTTCCATGTTTCCCTGCATCTTCCTTTCTAGCTTCCCATTTTAAAACTAAATCGCCAGGAAGAAACTCTCTGTATTTGGATTTTTTTTTTTTTTAATCAAAAAGGGATTTCATATTATCCTAGTACTTTTGAAGCTTATCATCCACTTCTACTCTGTTCTATTGAAATTTGATGATTTGATTCATCCTTCTTGTAACATCGTTTGTCTCTTCATTTTCATCCTGTGAGAGTTTCATCACAGGAAGAGAAAGATTAATAGGAATGATAACATCAGTACCATAAACTAATTGGAAAGGAGACATACCTATAGATTTCTTGGTTCTAATTCGGTTTTCCCATAAGGTGTACTTTAAGTGAATATGCCAAAAAAATTTATTTTCTGTCAAAAATTTCTTGATTATAGTCATCAAAGTATTGTTAGATGATTCATCCAACCCATTTCCCTGAGGATAATAAGCTATAGAATGACCTAAAAAAATATTGTATTTTTGACAAAAATTGATCATTGCCATAGATTTAAAATCCTGAGCATTATCAGTAACTATTTTTCTGGGACAACCAAATCTTGCTAGGATGTTTTCTTCCAGAAAGTTTATTACTACCGAATCCATAGCATTCTGAGTTGGAATGGATTCAACCCATTTCGTAAAGTAATAGATAACGGTTAGAATCCATATATGTTGAGCACTTGATTGTGGATGAATTTCTTCAATGAAGTCTAGGCCCCATTGTTGGAAATGAGCTTCAGCTTTTACTAGAATTAAAGGTAAGGCAGGGAGATTTTGCTTACCAATGAACAATTGGCATGAATTGCAAGCTCTGACACTTGCATTTACATCAGTAAATAATTTTGGTCAATAATATCCTTCCCTTAAAATTTTGTAAGATGTTGCTCTCCAGGCATGATGTCCTACACATACTCCTTCGTGAATTTCGTCAATGACACCTTCTGTTTCAAATTCTATCAGGAAACATAACAAGAAACCTATAGGGTCTTTCCAGTATAGCTTGCCATCAATAATGCACTACTTAATTGCTTGTAGCTTTAAATTTCTTGCTTTATAAGGAGTCATGACATTTGGGCATTGAAGATTAAGGAGGTATGTAACAATATCACAGTACCAGGTAGAGGAAGAAAACTTATCTTCAATCTGAATTATAGGTGCTTGATCATCCATTTCCTCTATATCTAGAAGCGAATAATGTGATTCGAAGTTATTTATTCCAAGATCTCTAAAATTTGATTCGGTTAATAGCCTTGCCAGACCTTGACCTTTCACTATCTTGGTTGGTTTCACTTCTAAATCAAACTCTTGAATTTTAGCCAACCATCTACCTCTTCTTCCATCACTGTCTGGCTAAACCAAGATATCTTTAATTACATTTGTTGGCACATAAGAAATTATTTTGGAGTGCAAGACATATGTTTTGAAATCCTTGAGAGCCTTCACCATTGCATAATCTTTTTTTTCAAGAATTTCATATCTTAGCTTTGCATCCCTGAGGCTTTTTCATAAAAAGGCTATTGGTTGCTTGAATCCTTCTTCGTTCTTTTGAAGGAGCATTGTTGCAACAATATGTTCAGAAGAAAAAGAGAAGATTAATAGTTCTTTTCTATAGTCCAGACTTACCAATACTGGTGCTTCTCCTATAGCTTTCTTAACATGCTCAAAAGATGTTTTGTTTTCTGCATTCCATTTTACTTCATTGTCCTTTTTTAGCATATCTGTAATCAATTTGATTATTTCAGCAAAGTTAGGAATAAATCTCCTTAGAAAATTGATCTTTCCCCCAAAAAATTGAATCTCTTTTCTATTTATAGGAATATTAATCAGGTTGATAGCCTCAACCTGTTTAGGATCAACCTTGATTCCATCTTTTGAAACTATATGACCTAAAAGTTTACCTTCTTGCATAGCAAAGTGTGATATTTTGGGGTTAAGAGACAAACCAAATTTTCTACATTTTTCAAAAGTTTGTCTGAGATGCATCAAATGTTCTGCATCAGAATTGGAAAAAACTGTCAAATTGTCTAGATAAATAAAAAAAAACTTGTATCTCTCACCAACGAATGTGATATCCATTGCTCTCTGGAAAGTTGCTCTTGCATTCATTAAACCAAAAGGCATTTTATCATACATAAAGGTTCCCCATGGAGTAGTAAACACCATATTTTCTCTATCATCTTCATGAGAAACAATCTGATTATATCCTGAGAAACCGTCAATCATAGAAATTATGTTAGCCCCTACTACCTTCTCTAAAACATGGTCCATTTTTGGGAGCAGGTAGTTATCTTTAAGAGAAGACCGATTTAAGTTCCTAAAATCAACACAGAGTCTTATTTCACAATTCTTCTTTCTAACAGGGACCAAATAGGTCACCCATTTAGAGTATCTGAGGGGAACGATGATTTTTTCATCAAGGAGTTTTTTAACCTCCTTTTCTATTACTGACAAAATAATTTGGTTTATCTGTCTAAGCTTCTTCTTGAAAGGATTAATACCATGTTTTAATGGAATCTTGTGTTCAATAACATAAGTATCATAAGTTTTCAAATCATCATAAGACCATGAAAACACATCTTTATATTGTTTAAGTAACTCAACGTATTTACTCTTTATTTGTGTCGGAAGATATTTTGATATTTTGACCATTTTGGAATTTTCATTAGTTCCTATATTACAATTTTCAACTTCTTCGGGTTGAGGTCGCAAAGTAGACTTTAAAGGTATATCATCTTGGTCAAATAACCTTTCTAAAGGGATCAAACCTCTGGGGATCTGATTGTTTTTAAGTAAGAGCATGCGGTGATTTGCAATTTTATCTTGGAACTTCTTTGGGTTCTCTCATTCCTGCATAATCCAAGCAGGATCATTTTGATATTCTTGATCTATGTGGGTCTCAAAAAATTCATCTACCATTTCCAGGAATTGTTTGATTTGTTCATCATCTTAAAAAACTTGTCAGTGTTGGACATTGTTTGGAATCAAAGGTATATGTCTCATCTCAATATGATATTTCATCTTCAAAACAATAGGTGGTACGAAAGTTGCAACAACTTTTGCTAAAGAATCAACTTGTTGATTTTGCATTATGGAAATAGAGTGAATATTAAAAGACGAGAATAAATTCTCTATTAGATCCTAGGAAAA
Organism: Picea engelmannii; assembly: GCA_009831015.1. Classification (NCBI taxonomy): domain Eukaryota; kingdom Viridiplantae; phylum Streptophyta; class Pinopsida; order Pinales; family Pinaceae; genus Picea; species Picea engelmannii. The sequence continues at coordinate 234,635 of ML789741.1, forward strand.
TTTTATATACGATCTCAATCTTGGATGCTTACCTTGATATTGTTGTTTTATTTTTTTTACAATGAGCTCAACATCTCCATAAACTATCAAATGTTCGTTTTTTATTTTTCTTGCAGCTTCTAATCCTAAAACTAAAGCTTCATATTCACAGACATTATTGGTATAATCAACATCCCATTGTAATCTGTAAGAGAAAGGAATAACATACTCATCCACTGGTGCCACAAATAGAACTCCAGTTCGTGCTCCTTCACAGGATGAAGCACCATCGAAGAACATTTTCCACATCCCTTCTCTAACATTTATATTTTTCTTTGAAATTTCTATTTTTTGATTTTCTTCTTTTATACGTTCTTCAAAATCATCATCTATAGATAATATAAAATTGACTAAGTCTTGATCAACAACATAGACTGGGTAGTTATTGGGGTTTTGAGGGTCACTTACAGTATACGCCAGTCTAGTTTATCTATACATTCGAGTAAATTGTCCACCAAAAATTGGAATTGTAGCATAGGTCATGTCTAGATGAACCGATCCTCCTAGCTTGGCACCCCAAGATCTGGATAGAAGCATGTCATACTTGGTAGGAATGTCGAAAACAACCACATCCATAAGGATAATTTTCATAGGAACCTTAGCAAGGTTTACTACTAAATATTCAATCATACCCAGACACTTAACCTTTCTAGAATCAAATGAGTTTAAATCTTGATAAGGTCTCGTAATTTCAAGGCCCAATTTTTCCATGATAATATTAGGCATTAAATTATGTGAGGCTCTTGAGCCTAACATGCAATTGTGAAGTAAATTATCATGCACAGTAAATGTAATATAGAAAGAAGCAACATAATCCTTACTTCTTTCAATGTGTAGTCCGAACATGATTGTAGGTTTTTCGCCCTACAAATTGATAACATTAGCTTGACATTCAACATCAGAAAAATTTATTGCTTTAGCGATTTGTTTTTTATAGATCGAGTTCATAGCAAGTTCAATTAGATGCATTGGAATTTTAATTTTATTAAGTTCATTCTCTCTATTGAAAGTTCCAATTGGTTTTTCAATTTCCCTGGTTTGAACTTCAGCTTTTGAATTTTCTAGCTTCTTAGTTTGTACTGTTTTCATTTCAACCTGCTTTATTTGGGTAGCTTGCGTTTCAGTTGATGGTTTTGTAACTGCTGCCTCATTTTCTTTGTTTCGTGATAAAATATTTTTTGGTGGAATATTCGTAGAATTTTTTTCCCTTGGCTTTAAATCATATTTATGTTGAAGCTCGACCATTATTGAATCAATGAGGATTTTGTATGTAGAGTCTCCCAAATTGTTGATATTTTCATCATTATTAAATAGAGATTCCAGATCTAAGGATTTCTCATAATCCTGTTTGGTTAGGTGAGGCTCAAGATTATCATCGCTGAGGTTGTTTAGATCTTCCTCTAATTCCTCATAATCTTGCACCTCATCTCTTTGTATGAAATTCTTAGTTTTATGCGAAGCTTGAATCTTTTGATCCTAATTTTTTATTTTCCTTTTTTGTATCTAAGGATTAGGATTTCTCTTGAATTGATTCCTAACATATGGATTAGGTTTGTCTTGCTCTATTTCCATCCTGGAAATTTTGTACGATAAATCTTTAATAATTTTTGCCATCTCATCCATTTTTTCCTCTACAGACTTTCCCAATCCAGAGGGCCCTGCATGTTCTTTAAAATGCCTGGGTTCTTTTGTTCTCATCTCAAATTTAGTTTTAAACTTCCTGGATGCCATCAGATTGGATTCAATCTCTATAGCATCATCTTACATTCCCGCTAAAGTAGTGGATCTTCTTTCTCTAAAAATTAGAGCGAAGTCAGAATCAAAAGCCCCTGCAAAGCGACTTTTGCAGCTGGTTGGGAAGGTTTAACTTCGACTGGGATTTTGTGATAAATCTTATTAAATATTTGGATAAATTCTAGGATTGATTCAAAAATTTTCTTTCTCAAGGCTTCAAATTCGGTTAAGTAATAAAGATGATTTCTTTTCGCACCCCATTTCCTTAGGAAGGAAGTTTCCAAATCATTATATGATCGTATAGAACCTACTGGGAGTCCTTTGAACCAAGTTATTACCCGTCCTTCAAAATTATGTACTAAAAGTCTTGTGTAGACATCCTCGTGATCAATGCCAAGAATATTAGCAAATTGATTGAAAAATGCTATATGTTTTGTTGCTGTTAGATCCCCTTCTCCCATTAATTTAGGGATGCTCTTCATGTAATTTTCAGGTAAATCATGAAGGACAACAAGAAGGACTAAGGGAGCATATATAGCAACAACCTTGGAAAATATCCTAGGGGGTTGAGGTGGTATATTTTCTTTTCCACCAACCCCTGCACCTTCGGCACCCCCAACACCAACACCTCCAACACCGACCATTGAAAGTCTAGGAGACAAAATTCGAGGGCTGAACAGGAGATTATCAAGAATTTCAAAAGATTGACCTTCTGAACCTTTGACTTCTTCGGGATGGTGTGAATGAAGTTCAGGAAAATGATCGTGATAAGATGGAATATGTATATGGGGGGGAAAGGGAAAAATTGAGGTTGGTTCATCAGATTTACCTGACGTACAGATGAGAGAAGTAGTAGGTGGTGAATTTGAATATAGAAAATAATCTAGAGGGTTTGTGGAAACAAAAACTTTTACTTCTAGAAGAGAAAGAATCAGTTGTGTACTAATGATAGTAGGAATTGAAATGGATTCTTTGTTTTCACTAGTAAAAGTATCTATCAATGAAACAGGGATGGTCTGGTCGATCTCGAATTTTATTTCAGGAATAATTACTTATGGAGTTTCTAGTTTAACTTCAGGTTTACTTGTTGATGCTTCTACATAATGAACTCGTTTAAAATTTTATTTAAGGTTTAGTTCTTCAGTGGGAATCTTAACATTAAATTGCTTAATTATAGGTTGATGGACCTTACCTGCTGATGCGAAAGTTTGTCTGAGATATCCCTTTAGTTTCAACAATTTTTTGGGATATGAAACTAGCGTAGTCTTCTTTTCATCTGGGTTTTTTCTGGTATTCTTTCGATCGAAAGCCATATTTTCCTATAATGGAGTCACCGGGTGAAAAATTAACCTTTTCACGTATTCAATATTTGTTCGTCAGAGACCAAAATTTAACTTTGTCGTTCTCCCTAGGGAAAAATGATTTCGTTTATCTGTCCCCAACAATGACGCCAAAAATATGTTGTTCCTGAGATTGATTCTAAGGCTCAAAGAATAATGTCACACATCAAAGGTTTTAAATGAATTTATTTTGTGAGTGCTTTTTCTACCTTCAGTTTTCTCATAAATAATCTTTAAATGAAATTAATGATAAGACAGTACAAAGGTTGTATCTCATTATCCGAGTCACAATTATAATGTCAAATGATGTAGAAAAGATTTAAAAAACTGTTAAAACAAAGTAAGGTATCAATTATAGATAAGTCTCACCTTGTTTTTAGTAGAAGAAAAGTAGAAGACACACCCTTGAAAAGGAGATAAAAGTGCAGTAATTCACATAGATCACAAGTCTTGTTTTACTCATAGTAATAACAAAGTAAAGATGTTACTAAATGAACTGCTGATATATTATGATCACAATAGATGTAGTACTAAATTGCAATCATTCACTCTTCAAGAAATACAGAAAGAAATTCAGAGAGATGGAAACACAAAGGAACCACATAACTCAAATAGAACGAAACTCAGAATCTTTGTCTGCACTTGTATTAATATTCAAAAAGGTTTTCTCTTTTACATTCGACAAGAAGCAAACTATAATAGATCTGAAATATATCTATTTATACAAAAAATTTCACAATTGAAAACCGTTGGACTTCCCACAATATATGACTAAAAATAGAATACATCCGAATAAAATAACAACATGTAAATATTGTTGAGTTTTGTTGGTGCTTCCTCTATCTCTTCGTCTACTGGTAGATGCGCTCATTTTCCTTTGATCTTTAAGCTGGGTACACATGTCCTTTAAGGCCACCACACTAATTTGGCTTATTGTCTTTGTCATTTGATCTTGTTTCCATCTATCCCTTCAGATGCATTTACTGGGATTTTGAATTGTAGTTGAAGACATGGGGGGGATAATTAGATGAGTAGCTCAGTGTTGGATTGTTATGAGATGGATAACGATTATAGGTAAGAGTAATTGTTCACGAAAATGATGATGGGGGAAAGCTTGTATATTACTTGTAGATTCTTTGGTCGGAAAGAGCCGATGACAACTTGCTGGTGGTTGATGACGCTCCTGGTTTAGATGTAGACATGTTCCAAATCCTAGTTTATCATATATTTGTAGGGTATAATTTTGGGCCATGCAACAATCTTATCCAGTTTCGACTGTGCTACAAATATAATCTTAGCTACAAAGGACTCGTCATCTTCCTCGACAGAGTCGTCTGGACAATTGATAATCTCATGCTCCAAGATATCGAACACCTGCTTCCAAGTTTTAATGGTGTCTGTAACTCGTGGAGTTGTGTCCGATAGAACATATGCATTTGGATTTGAATCATCACCTGATGCATCAAGATTCTTTGCAACTTTTTGTGGCGCCATAATGCTCAAGGAAACAAAATTAGCCTACTTGTAACAAGAGAAGTCTGTAAGCTCTACACTGAATAAAAAACTGCCAATTGCAAATGGTAAAATTATTTTGAAATTCGAAGTGCTTTATTCAAAAAATCTATCGATCTTCGTATATATCTACTGACGAAGAATTTATTAAATACTTAATGGAGTTTATTACCTAGTGACTCACAATTTTTATTTGTAATCATTAACCTTAATCAATCATAAATTTCATCAATACTTTGACAATTTTACATTCAGAAGTTTTGGATGTGACATGATGGAAATATCCCAAATTCTGACTTCGCAGAGGAGTTAATCTCTTAAGTAATCACTTTTATGTTTTAATTAATCATGTTTTAAAACGTTGTATTAAATTTAATTATTTCAGAAGTTCGGAATTCAAAAGTTTTGAATATAGCACAAGAGAAATGTTTTGAAACCCAAAACTACGAAGTGATTAATTAACACTTAATCATGACTAATCAAAGTTTTTAACTGCTTTATTAACTCTTTGAAACTCTTTTTTACTTTTTGCAATTACTTTACTTCGACGCTTTTATACTCCGAATATTGTGAAATCAAAAACTCCCAAAGAGAAATCTCTCGGAGTGATGTGGTAGAGATGATGTCATTCTTGATGACGTGTTAAAGATGACATCATTCTTGATGACATTTCAAGAAAGAGAGGTGCCACGTGTCACTTGAAAACATGTGAATCATCTGACTTAAATGTCAAAAATAAGTGCCATGTGTCAACCCAAGGAAATATTATTAAAGGACATGTGTCCTATGATTCATCCATAAGTCCTTTAGGAACTATCACAAATGACTATCTTCGAGACTTTGGATTTTTAGGGATTTTGTTGTTTATATTTGTTGGAATACCTGAAGCGTGAAGCTCCAAAGCGACCGTTAAAGACTTTATTTTAAAACTCAGGCAACTTCTAAACTTCATAGATCATTAGGACCATTCGATCAAATTAGAGTAACTCATCGATGATGGATATTGTAAGTGCCTTGTTGATAAATACAAACCAATGGATTTAATTTAAAATTAAAAGGCAACTCTCTAAGATTTTTCTTTTTTGGGTAAATTTTTTTATTTCTAAGAGGCAAGATCTAAAGTTCAAAAGATCAAAATTATACGTGTTCTAACAATATCTATGCTAAGTTCAGTAAGTGTGACTTTTTCCAAAAATAAGTTCATTACTTAGGTGATGTTATCTCTGGAGACGGAGTGGAATTCGATCCTAAAAAGATGAAATCCATTATGGATTGGCCTACCCAAAAATATGTATCTAATATCATATCCTTTATGGGCCTAACATGATACTATAGAAGGTTCATAAAGGTATTTTCCAAGATTGGTTGCCCAATCACACCCCTTTAGGAAAAGGGAGTTAAATTCATTTGGACATCATAATGTGAAGAGAGATTCCAACAACTAAAATACCTTCTAACCAGTGCACATGTGTTGAATATTGCAGACCCAAACAAAGAGTTCCTTGTGTGTATAGATACTTGCAAGGAAGGGCTCAAAGGATTCCTTATGCAAGAAGAGCATGTGGTTTTCTACGAATCTAGAAAATTGAATGAGCATTAAATCAATTATGTGACCCACGATTTGGAATTGGTTTCCATGGTACATGCTTTAAAAATGTAGAGGCATTACCTCCTAGTTAGAATATTTTTACTTATGATAGACCATATTGGGTTGATATATTTGTTTGATCAACCAAAACTCAATGATAGACAAGCTAGGTGTATGGCTCTACTTAGTGAGTTTTATTTTGAAATCAAACATATTAAAGGAAAAGAAAATAGAGTGGTTGATTCCCTTAGTAGAAGTGTGAAAGTGATTCACTTGGTAGTTGTAATAACCTATGAGTTAGACATCAAGGAGAGAGTCAAAAGTTCACAAGAAACAGATGATTTTTCAAGACTGTGAAATCATACCTAGAGCAAGATCCCACAGGGCTGAAGTATGAGAGATATCAAATGTTGAATGATGGTCTATTAATTTACAAAGGTAGGTTGTATATTCCAAATTGTGACAATTTGAATAGGTTTATAATGCAAGAACTACACAAACGACCATATACTGGTCATCCTAGTTATTAGAAAATTATCACAACCACTAGGAAATTGTTTTATTGGCCCAGACTGAAAAATGACATAGTTGATTACTTAGATAAATGTCTAGAATGTCAACAACTCAAGGCAAAGTACCGACATCTATCAGGGTTTATGCATCCCCTACCAATCCCAGAATGGAAATGGGAAACCATCTCCATGGATTTCATCACAGGGTTGCCAAGATCAACCAAGCAGAATGATGCCATTATGGTAGTTGTGGACAAACTGAGCAAGGCTGCTCACTTTATTCCCTTCAAGTCAACTTGCAAGGAAATAGATATTGCCATTATTTTCATGAAAGAAATATTTAGACTACATGGCATGCCTAAGGAAATCATATCAGACATAGATACAAGATTTACTTCAAATTTTTGAAAATCTTTGTTTGTTGGTTTTGAAACTAAATTGCTATTTTGTATAGCCTATCACCCTAAAATTGATGGGAATACAGAGAGGGTAAACCAAGTGTTAGAGGACATGTTAAGGATGCATGTGATGCATCATCCCAAAAAGTGGGAAGACTACCTACCACTGGTAGAGTTTACTTATAACAATGGATATCAAGAGTTATTGAAGATGAAACCTTTTGAGGCCCTCTATGGTGGACAATGCAATATTCCAATCAGTTGGAATAACCCAGTAGATATAATTACACTTGGAAAAGATATGCTAAAATAAATGGAACAATAAGTAGTTCAAATAAAACCAAATATGAAAATATCTTAGGATAGACAAAAAATCTATGCAAATAGAAAAAGGACTCCTAGAGAGTTCAAAGCAGGGGATCATGTGTATCTCTGAGTCAGACCTAGAAAAATTTCCTTTAGAATGGGGGCTTCTGCCAAGCTAGGTGTAATGATCCCAAGCCAAAATTTTCACTTGGAATCACTAACTACCACTGATTTGTTGATGTGAAGGTGTTTATTGAGTTATTAAGTGCATTCATACAAGATTCATCCAACACATGAAGATCACAATACATTCAATATATAGAAGCACAAGCAAAGATTTGACCTTTTATTATGAGTAATATGGAATCAATACAATAGATAGACGATCTGGCACAATCCTCAGATGGACGTACAAACAATAGATATGAGCTACTACAAAATTCTCTGCCGATACAAAATAACCTCCAAAGGCTGGATGAGAGATCAATACAAACAGATTTGAATGCCAAACCTTCCAGTTGAAGAATGCCACGCTCCAAGAGAAGGCTGGAACCCTCCACAATTCGGCCCTGATGGAAGAAGTCTCCAAATGAGCTCAAACCTAGACAGATGATAGATCAGGGAAGTAGGATCTCCCTCCTGAAGTCTCAAGCCCAACGTCCAATGCAAACCTCTCCAAATGTTGGATCTTCTAAGGGAGTTGCGCCCTCCTGAATAGCCGAAACCCTAGGCAACTCACCCTTGAAGAAAGAGACCTCCAAATGATGTGAAACTCTCCAAGAATGTAGATTAGGCTATAAGAACCTTGTGGGAGAAGTTTCAGATCCAGATCTTAAGCAGATCTCTCTAGATATGAGAAACACCGACTAATGGGACGTCCTCCTAACCTCCAAATCGTCTCAGATTGTAGCTGAAGATTGAGTGATGATAACTCTTCGAAGAATCCCTCAAGATGATGATGGAGCACCTTCAAGTAAAATACAAGTGATAGAATGCCCAACACTCCTCCTGATTGGCTAGATCAAACCCTTCTCAATGGTATGGTGCGCCCTTGATGGAAACTCCAAAACAGTACGACCCTGCTATCTTCTGAAGCGCTGGAAGGAGATATGTTGAGAACATAATGGTGTGGAGGAATATTTAATCCCTGAGACCAAGTTGTGGAACAAGGTGAGTGGATATTTCACCACCGAGTTTCTCACAAGGGTTTGTACAACAAAACCCCCAAACTGAATGCTCAAGAGAAATAGCAAACAATATACCAAATCCAAAATGAATAATGGGTGCACCCCATCCTCTTACTTATACTTTTTCCTTCTAATTCTCTGTTGAGTTATCTTTTACTCCTTTTATCCCTTTCCTTTCTCAAGTCAACTTAAAAATATAACTTTATCCTAGTTGAACTTCCCCCTCAGTGTGAGACTATGACCTAGTGGGGGTGCCCAGGCCACTGAGTCTCCTCATCACCTCTCTAAGAGGTGGGGGACATTACAGTCTCCCCTGCTTGAAATTGCTTGTCCTCAAGAAATTCCAAACCTGCTTCTTTGACCATGTGCTCCTTTTCCCAGGTGGCATCCTCAATGGGTAAATCCTTCCACCTGATCAGGTACTCCTTGATGCTTCAGTTTCTGAGCCTCTTCTCTCGGACTTCCAATACCTCTTCCAGAATCAGAATAAGCTGTTCCTATTCATCCATGGGGGGTAATACCTCAATAGGTTTGATGTGTTGGCCAAGGGCTTTATTAAGACAAGAGACATGGAATATGTTGTGTATTTTGCTGCCATGTGGAAGCTCCAACTCATAAGCTACGACCCCTATCTTCCTGCTGACACTATAGGGCCCAAAGAAACGTGGTTGCAGTTTCTCCGCTCCGCTTCTTTTAATGGAAGCCTGCCTGTATGGTTGCAGACTCAAATAGACTAAGTCACCAACCTCAAAAGTATGGTCAACTCGGTGCTTATTTGCTTGGACCTTCTGTTGGTTTTGTGCCCTCTGTAGATGATCCTTCAGTTCCCTTAGAATGTCTTGGCTCTGCTGTATCCAATCCTGTACCATAGGTTGCCTACTGTCATCGAACACAATCTCTACAAACGATAAAGGATCATAGCTATACAAGGCTCAGAATGGTGACATGCCAATGGTCATATGTTGGGTGGTGTTGTAGCAATACTCTCCCAGATGCAACCATCTAGCCCATGATTTCTGTTTCCCTGCCACATAGTTTCTGAGGTATCCCTCCACCCACTTGTTGACTATCTCTGTCTGTCCATCCATCTGAGGGTGATAGCTGGTGCTATGGGTCAAGGCCATACCAACCAACTTGAATAACTCATGCCAGAAAGTACTCGTAAACCTTCTATCTCTATCACTGACAATGGTCTTGGGTAGGTCGTGCAACCTAAAAATCTCTCGGAAGAACAGTTCAGCCACCTGTGCTGCACTGAAGTCGGTAGCTATGGCGAAGAAATGTGCAAACTTTGTTAACCTGTCCACCACTACAAATATGTAGTCCTTCCCTTGCATCTTTGGCAGCCCGATGATGAAATCCATGGATATGCTTTCCCACTTGTGCTCTAGAATGGGAAAAGGTTGCAATAGTCCTGCTGGGTGCATGTGCTCATCCTTGTTTGCCTGACATGTAGTACACTCTTTGACGTTCTTAATCACATCCTCCTTGAGACCATTCCAAGAGAACCTTTCTCTCACTTGCCTGTACATCTTACTGATCCCTTGATGTCCTGCCATTGGTGAGTCATGGCATGCCTGCAATACTTTAGCCTTGAATGTTGATCCAGGAACCAAGAAGATTCGGTCTTTGTAGTAGATGAGGTCATTTATAACCTTGAAATATTCATCTTGTACCTGTCCATCCAGTAGCTGGCACACAAACTGATCCTCTGCATACTCCATCACCAGATAGTCTTTCCAGTCAACTGTTACCCCTGTTATGGCAAAGATGGATGGCCTCCTGGATAAGGCATCAACCACCACATTGTTCTTCCCCTTGACAAACTCAATGTCAAAGTCGTAGGCCTGTATTATGCTTACCCATTTTTGTTGCCTCTTGTTCAAGTCCTTCTATTCCAATAGATATTTGAGACTGTTATGATCTGACTTGGCCACAAACCGAGCTCCTACCAAGTATTGTTGGAATTTGGCTAGTGCATGCATGATAGCCAACATTTCTTTTTCATAAATGTTGTAGAGTAGCTTAGGACCCTTGATCTTTCGAATCTCATAGGAAAGAGGGTGCCTCTTCTACATTAGTACGGCCCCTATTCCTTCCCCGGAGGCATCACACTCCAAGGTAAAAGGAAGACTGAAATCTGGAAGGACTAAGACTGGGCACGTACTCATCACTTCCTTCATCTTGTCCAACGTTATTTGAGCCTCCTTGTCCCACTTGAAAGCTCCCTTCTTAGTCAAATCGGTCAAAGGTGCACACAGCTAAGAAAATCCTTTGACAAATTTCCTGTAATACGTGCACATACCCATAAATCCTCTCAGTTCGGTGAATGTCTTAGGAGTAGGCCACTCCATGATGGCTTGTATTTTCTCCTGATGTACCTGTACCCCCTTTGCCCCAATGATGTGTCCTAAATAGAGGACCTCTGTCATTCCAAACTCACATTTGGAGTCCTTAGCATATAGTGTCTATTCCTCCATGATGGACAAAATTTGATCCACATGCCTGAGATGCTCCTCCCGCGTCTTGTTGTAGATAAGCAAGTCATAAAAAAAAACCAACAGGTAATTCCTCAGCTGCTTGTTGAACACATCGTTCATACATTATTGGAATGTAGTAGGGGCGTTGGTTAAGCCAAAGGGCATCACCAAAAACTCATAATGGCTGTAGTGACATCTAAAATCTATTTTTGAGATGCCTTCCTCCCTCATATTGATCTGATGATAACTAGAGAGAAGATCAATCTTCGTGAAGTAGATGGCCCCATGCAGTTCGTCCAACAGTTCATCAATCATGGGTATCGGGTACCTATTTTTTTATGGTCTTTTTGTTCAAAGCCTTGAAGTCAATGCACATCCTCATAGTGCCATCTTTCTTCTTCACCAGTACTATTGAAGAAGCAAAAGGGCTACTGTTGGGCTTGATGTGCCCCATGTCCAGAAGTTCCTTGATGGACTTCTCTATCTCATCTTTGTACTTCTTGGGGTGTCTGTATGGTGTGGTGATAACTGGTTTGGCCCCTTCCTCTAGCTCAATAATGTGCTCAAATCCTCTATCTGGTGGAACCCCCGGAGGAATAGGCCCAAACACCTTGTGGTGTCTGCCAAGGATTTCCTTGATCTATGGAGTGTAGTGAACCTTGCCCCGTTCATCCATCTGTGTCACAATCCTGCATTCAACTGCATTTACTATCTCATCCCTCCGAAAGATGGCTTCCATCCTCTTGGTCGTGACTACCTTTGCAGCATTCCCTGTCATGCCTTGAAGCACTACCTTTCATCCACCCTCCTTTATGAAGGACATTTCCATGGTTTTGTAGTTGGTGGTGATAGGCCCCAATGTGTTGAGCCACTTAACTCCTAGGATGATGTTGGTGTCTGGGAGGTCCATGACATAGACGTCCTGTATCAGCTCGTGCCTACCCAAGGTAAGCTTCATGCCCATAATATATCTGTCACAGGGCATAGTGCTTCCTCCTGCAACCTCCACTTTGAATCCTTCAAATTCTACTGTGGGTATGTGCCTCCTCCTCAATAATGATGCATCAATGAATTTGTGGGAAGCTCCTCCATCAATCAAGACTGAAACTCTTTGACCCTGCAATACCCCCCTCATTCAGAAGGTGTTATACCTGGGTACCCCATTGATAGATGCCAAGGTGGCCATACTATCCTGTTCTGTGATTTTTTCCTCCTCTACTGCCTCAGTGGTTTCTTCCTCCATGTTTTGTATCTAGCCAATGTCATATTCCTCTTTGTTGTCTAAAGTGACCTCAATGCAGTGCACCTGACCACATCCCATGCACTTGTGTGATGGGTTCCATGGTTCCTTGCATGTGAAGCAGAGTTGCTTCCTCCTCAGTTCTCTCCTAGTGTTGTCATCTATTCTGCCACGATGCCTATCAAAACCCTTAGGGTCATGCCCTCCTTGGTTTAGTGGAGGCCTTTGATCTCTTCCACCATTGTTGAGAGGTGGTCTAGGTATGAATTTAGGTTTAGTGGCTGGACCCAAATCCCTCATCTTCCAAATGGCCTCTTGTAGGTTGGTAGGCTTGAAGGCCTTTACCCAACCCTTCAAGGGTTCCATCAACCCTTCTGTGAAAAGAATCATGAGCCTGTTCGGGGACATATCTTGCACCATCACTTCCAAACTCTGAAATTCATCAATGTATGCTTCAGCTGTACCTATTTTCTTGAGTTGGGTGAGCTCCCAAAAATGTAACTCAGAATCTCCTTGATCAAATATATCAATGAGCCTCTAAGTGAATTCTATATAGGACACAATATGATTGTGGTCGAGTGTGGTGAGTCCATGATACCACCAGTCATGAGCCTTGCCATCCAAGTACATAGTGGAAAACTTGATGGCCTCCATCTCCCTCATGGGGTTTAGCTGTAAGTAGGTATCCATATTTTGTACCTAAGACTGTGTTGTCATCTTGGTCATACCATCAAAGTATGGAATCTCTATCTTCTCTGCTCTCCGTTCAAACTCAAAACTTCCCCTGTGGTTCGTCCTAGGTTGATTTCTGAACCTGAGTTGGCAATACTGATCTAGGGAAATTTGTCTTTGGACCCTCATATCCAAACTGTAGTACTCCTTGGTACTCCTTGCTAGTTGTTCCACAAAGTCTTCAACCTGTTCCTGTTGCCCTTGCTCATCTGTGAATGTGGGCATGTAAGGTGTTGGGTTAGCTATGCTACTTGAGTGTTGGCCAAGCTGTTCATCTGTGAATGTAGGCATGTATCGCCTTTGATTGACCCTGCTACCCATTTGACCCTGGGCCATGTCTCCTTCAAGAATTCCTTCGAATCTGGGGGCTTTCTCCAGACTATATCTGATCTCCTCATGGACTCCACTGGATCCACCAGCCTCCTTATTCCCATACGTATCAGGGTTTTTCCCTTGATGGGTCACTTGCATCAGAAGTTCATTTAGCTTGGATTGATTCTTGTTTATTATCTGTAGGTTCTCGTCAACCCTCTTCAAAGTTTCAGAGAGTTTGGCATGTCCCCTTCTGCTGGTTTCATGGTACTCACCCAAATGTTGGACTAATATGCTTTTCGTGTGGTTGACGGATTGCTGGAACTTGTCAAACTCGACTGCTATGAGAGCCAAGCCTAAAGGCTCATGGCCATCCCCTGACCCTTATATTTTGGCCTATGTTTCATTGCTCGGTTTCTTCCTTCGACCCATAAAAATACCACTGTACCTCTCCATGCACCGATCCTTCCACAGGTTTGGAGGATCGAAGCTCTGATACCACTGTAATGATCCCAAGCCAAATTTTTTTCTTGGAATCACTAACTACCACTGATTTTTTGATGTGTAGGTGTTTATTGAGTTATTAAGTGCATTCATACAAGATTCATCCAACACATGAAGATCACAATACATTCAAGATATAGAAGCACAAGAAAAGATCTAACCTTTTATTATGAGCAATATGGAATCAATACAATAGATAGTCGATCTGGCATAGTCCTCAGATGGCCGTACAAACAATAGATATGAGCTGCTAAAAAATTCTCTGCTAATACAAAATAACCTCCAAAGGCTGGATGAGAGATCAATACAAATAGATCTGAATGCTAAACCTTCCAGCTGAAGAATGCCACGCTCCAAGAGAAGGCTGGAACCCTCCATAATTCGACCCTGATGGAAGAAGTCTCCAAATAAGCTCAAACCTGGACAAATGATAGATCGGGGAAGTAGGATCTCCCTCTTGAAGTCTCAAGCCCAACGTCCAATTCCAACCTCTCTAAATGCTGGATCTTCTAAGGGAGTTGCGCCCTCCTGAATAGATGAAACCCTAGGCAACTCGCCCTTGAAGAAAGAGACCTCCAAATGATGTAAAACTCTAAAAGAATGTATATCTGGCTATAATAACCTTGTGGGAGAAGTTTCAGATCCAGATCTTAAGTAGATCTCTCTGGATTTGAGAAATACAGAATAATGGGACATCCTCCTAACATCCAAATTGTCCCAGATTGTAGCTGAAGATTGAGTGATGATAACTCTTCGAAGAATCCCTCAAGATGATGATGGAGCACCTACAAGTAAAACCCAAGTGATAGAATGCCCAACGCTCCTCCTGATTGGCTAGATCGAACCCTTCTCAATGGTATGGTGCGCCCTTGCTGGAAACTCCAAAACAATACGGCCCTACTAGCTTTTGAAGCGCTAGAAGGAGATATGTTGAGAATAGAATGGTGTGGAGGAATCTTTCATCCCTGAGACCAAGTTGTAGAACAAGGTGAGTGAATATTTCACCACTAATTTTCTCACAAGGGTTTGTACAGCAAAACCCCCAAACTGAATGCTCAAGAGAAATAGCAAACAATATACCAAATCTAGAATGAATAATGGGTGCGCCCTAGCCTCTTACTTATACTTTTTCCTTCTAATTCTATGTTGAGTTAGGTTAACTCCCAGAGTTAACCTCTATTCTTCTATTGAGTTATCTTTTACTCCTTTTATCCCTTTCCTTTCTCAAGTCAACTTAAAAATATAACTTTATCCTAGTTGACCTTCCCCTTCAGTGTGAGACTATGACCTAGTGGGGGTGCCTAGGCCATTGAGTCTCCTCATCACCTCTCTAAGAGGTGGGGGACATTACATTGGGACCTCAGTATTGTGGACCCTTTTAAATTTTGGACAGAGTGGGACCTGTAGCATATAGACTAACAATTCCTCCCACAATGAAGGCACATCATGTTTTCCATTATTCGTTGTTGAATAAATATGTACATGATTCTAATCATATAATTGATTGTTCTATGATTCAGGTGGAACCAGAGGGAGAATTATTTCTAGAGCCACAATGCATAATAGACAGGAAATAAATCCTACTCAGTAATAGAACCATTGCACATGTTAATGTGCAGTGGAAACACTTTGGTCCAGATGAAGCTACATGCGAAATGGAGGATGCCATGAAATAAGAATACCCATTTTTGTTTATTGTTGTACATACAGAGCACATTCACAGGTAGAACATCGAGGACGATGTTCCTTTAAAGGATAGGGGATTGTAATACCCATGTTTCCCCTAGTTTGTAAATATAACTATAACTTTCTAAAATACTATGGGTAGACTAAATATGTGTGGATGTTGGAATTGATGAACCTTTTTGTTATAAAAGGTAATGTATATATTTATGTTACTAAATAAAGTGGAAAGTGTTGCATAACTGTTGAAGGGGTTTGCCAAGGTAGATCATGATGTATGAGATAGATGGTGAGGGGAACCAACAATGGTTGAGATGACCCCTACCAAACCAATACTCTACTGGATTTAAATTATTTAGACCCAAAACATTCCTCTAACCCAAAAAAGTAAATTACCAGTCATATTGGTAATTGGGAATTCCTCCTCAAGAGTCAATGAGGAGATGGGAAGAGTACCCATATAAAAACTTCATGAACTAACCCACAAAATTGGGAATTGGACCCACAAAAGAAGTCAATAAAAGAGAGGAAATTTGTGGGCAGAGGAGATGATGGAAGAAGATGGGTATGGTGACTATTTTTTGAGGAGGGAGAGCATGTGCAACTCTCTGGTTCTGAAGAGAACTGATTTTTTTTTTTTTCTGGGTACATGAATTTGCTGGAAAGTGTTTTCAGTCCAAGATGATAAACGGGGTTGCAAAGAAGATGAGTGATTGGGGAAACACTCATTGAAAACCCCCTTTCTTGGTGGAGAGAACCAAACTGCCAAGTTCCCATGGGAGGAGGAGAGTGGCCTTTATCCTTGGTTGTTGTTGAACAGAAGGAAGAATATCCCTCAGAGCATCATGATCTAGCTAGGGAGTGGATATTGGTAAATACTTTCAAGAGTTGTTTTTCCTACGGTTGGGTGGAAAAGGGCACTACTTTCAACATTTGCGTCGCTATCTAGTTTCTATATAAGTATATTTGGTTAAATTTCTAATGTGTTTAGATCAAAGAAAATTTTACACTATGTTTTAGAATTGTGTAAGTTTAATTTATGAGAAAAGTGACTTGAGAAATTTAAGCAAAATAAAGAAAATGTCTTAGCTGAAGCTCTTTTGATTTAATTTATTATCTATTGACTACATGTGTGCTAAAATAAGATTTTTGGGAGTGGATGTTGTGTTGACTATTTTGTACAGTTTAATGCATGCTTGGGAAATGATGACTGAATAGTTAAAAATCTCTATAACACATCTAAAAGAAGAGAGAGTGATTTTTATGCATAATAGTGGTCCATCTTAATATGTCCTCAATCCTATGCCAAAAAAGTTAGAGGATATCATATTTGTGTGGACTTTAGGAAATAATCCCAAATATGGGAGAACATTAAAAGTCCTTATAAATAATTATTGAGGAAAAATAATTAGGACATAAACATGAAATTGGTCTAAATGAATAAAAATACAAAATTTCTCAAAATTATATTTGGGGCATAAATAAACATTTATGTTTAAATTGTGTTAAATCTCCTAAATTTAGGAAGAATCCCCTTAAATTTTGGTGGGTAGTAAATCTTCGTAGAAACACTGAATTTACCGTGGAGGTAAATCTTTGTCTTAGGACCATTTTCCTTAAATTTAGTAAGAGTAGTAAAGCACAATAATAAAGAAATAAAATTTTACTCATTTACCCACTAGAAGGGAGAGATTATAATTATATTTTAATTTCCAGAATAGAGTTCCTTTAACAAAAATGAGTAATATTATGGAAATATATGTATATATGTCTATATACATATGACTATGATTATGATTATTATTATTTTATTATTCTGAAAATGGAGGATAAATTCCCTCGAGCTTAAAAGACCTAAGACCAAAGAGGATATTTTTATTATTATTTTAATGTCAAACACACAAGGGAATAAACTATGACCAAATGATTTAACCATCTTGTGGTCTTCAGAACTCTGGGAGTTCAGAGTTCCAGGGATCCGAGATGTTTGGGTGATGAGATTCCATTAGCCAAAGTAGTTGAATGCTCGAACCCTTTCTTTCCCTACGCAAGGTTGGAAACGTAAGAAATATAATTAATTAAGTTATTGTATTTAATGAGATCAATTAACATAATTCAATATAATATACCTTTAATACAAT
>ML789741.1:252371-263538 GCA_009831015.1 Picea engelmannii
AATATATATATATATATATATATATATATATATATATATATATATATATATATATATATATATATATATATATATATATATATATATATAATCCAAATTATTTCATTGTATTTAAACCCCAATGTAATTACAAGTGGGTCCCCTTCGGGACTACGGAACTCCGAAACTCTGGGTTAATTGAGAATGAAGAGTTGCATGGAAGAGCCGAAGGAGATTGACCCGAAGAACTCTCTCTCTCTCTTTCTTTTCAATTATTAAATATAATATTATAGAATTTAAAACCTGGGCGTAATTTTCAAGGAATATAAATAATATATTATATTATTTTAAGATTCATTAAAATGGTTGCACATGAATGAAGCCAACCCTTTTTAAATATTAAATAATGTGGAAACATGCATAAGCGGGGCCACTTCGGGGTTTCAAGACTCCAGGATATTTGAGTATAGAGGAGGTGTTGGAGAGCTAAAAGAGATTGACCTGGAGAACACACACTCTCTCTCTCATTCAAATATTAAATACAATATTTGGAATTTTCATAAACCTAGGCACAATTTTCTAAAGAGGTGATATATATATATATATATATATATATATATATATATATATATATATATATATAATGAGTTTATTGTGATATTCGTACATGATAAAGTACCAACCCTATTTCCCTTTTTAATTTATTATTTAATGCAAAGTCACATGTAAGTGTGGACCCTTCGGGAGTTCGAGACTTCGGAGCTTCGGGAGTTTGGGGCTTCAGGACTCCGAAAGTTTGGGGATGATAGAAGGAACAAGCAAAAAGGGCTGAAGGCCTGAACCTACCTCCCCACATTCCAAAGTTTGCATGAATATTAAACACATTTAAATTAAACGAGGTTGTATTGATGTAATTAATTATAATACATGTTTGATGTGATTTATTTACATCATAATGTAATATAAATAATATCATATTGCATCATAATATAACGTAAGTGGGACCTTCTTCGTAATTTTGGCATTTGAGAGATTTGGGTATATTCATAAAATCCCGATGAGGAATATTCGTCCAAGTCTCGAGGCTTAGGTATTAATGGAATAATAAATATCAAATTGAATATGGTTAATCCTTTCCCCATTAAATAAATAAATCCACATATATATATATATATGTGTGTGTGTGTGTGTGTGTGTGTGTGTGTGTGTTAAATTACAAGAAAATTTGACATGGATTTGTGTTCCGAGGAGGGATTGAATTATATACCTTAATTAAGGTTAATCAAATTAAGTGTGTTATGGATCAATTAACATCATTGGGTTATAATATAATTACTCACAATTTTCATATGAGTAATTAGTTGAATTAGTGCTAAACTACTTCTAAGGGGAAAAGAGAAAGTAAAACCTTAGTAATTACTGGGCCATGAGTATTAGGATAAGAAAAAGTTAATTACTATATAATTAGCTTGTGGAGAATAATTATCCTTAATGAGATTCAAGTAATTAATTACCAAAGAAATGTATTCTATGAAATATTAATTAAGTATTTTAATTGGACTATAGGAGAGGGACAAATTTCATCCTCTAGTCGAGCAATCCTAAGTTCCCTACGGTGACATGGTGAATCGATGTTGACTAAGGACATAAGTGTGATGGTGCATGCTAATATTCAATGGGTTGATAAGTTGAGTGAGGTCTAGTAGGATTGGTGAACCTTAGGTGACGAATGTATCCTAACCATAGTTTGGGAGGTCCAACATGCGTCGAGATTGTCTATCGACAAGAAGGGAATATTCCTCGATACCATGTTTGTTGGAGGTAAGAGAAAAATTTATATCCCATCCCTTAAAAAGGTACTTAAGGGTCGGGTGTATGACACTTACATTGAATATATATCTTGTGAATGTTAGGGTTCATATTTTGGAAAATCTATTAGTGAATATGAGGTTGAATGTGACGTATCAAGTCTAAGAAAGTGAAGGTCTGAAGGAGCGAAAGTTTTGGAGTTGCAGAAAACTGGAAACCCTATTTTTTTGATGTTATACACAGGTTACATAAGGATAGGTCGTGTACATACACGAGCTGAAGAAGGACAGGTAGCGTACATTCGCAAGTTGAATAAATATAGGTCGCGTACATCTACGGGCCGCAGACACAACGAAGCGCAGACATCTGGGAGTTGTAGTCGAGGAAAGCACGTATACACGTGGGCACTAGAAGAGAAAGTTGTGTATATGTAAAATAACTTATGAAAGGCTGTGAAGGGATGTTGGTACCAGGTTGGTGAGGAATGTGGAAGTCTTACAGGTCAGTTTACAGTACAACAAGTCAACTACAGAATCAGAGGTAATTCTTAAGCATTATGGTTATGCTGTTATGGTACATGCATTGTGATGATAGTATGTGATCTTGTACATCTTGGTGATGTTATGGTACATTGATTAGAAGCATTATTGGCTATCTTGGTATCTAGTTTGGTTGCATGCTATGGTGCATACTTGAGGCTTGGTATATTGTGTTATGAGGTTGTATTTCGATGACTTTGAGGAGCATGCTTGAGGCATGTGTTTGAGGGCCTTGGTACATGAATTAAAGCACATAATTGGATGAATGATCCATTTTGGTTGAGATATACTTGTTGAGATACATTGTTGGTACATTTCTTGGTTTATTGGCTTGGTACATGGTATGGTACTGGTGTTGATGTACATGATTCATGTGCATGGTTGGCACATGGTATGGTATTGATGGTTGATTTACTTGGTGCGGTACATGGTTGATACATGGTATGGTACATGTGTTGATGTAATTTGGTGATGTTCATGGTTGATGCACGGTTTGGCACAGTTGTGGTGCATGGTTGATGCATGGTTTAGTATAGGTGTTGGTGCATGGTTGATGCATTTTTGTGGTACATGTTGTGGTACATGGTTGATACTTGGTATGGTATAGGTTGATGGTTTGGTACATTATTTTGTACAAGGTTGAGACACATACCCTGTAATGGTATGTTTTTTTATCTTGGTACATGCTTTCTAAAGGCATGTGTTGGTGATGTTGGATATCTAGTTGAAAGGTGTCCTTGGTGTATGATCCTTGTGAGAGGATCTGGTTGAGTATTAGTGACAATGACAGGATGGACAAGTTGATCAGTGATATGATGATGTGACAGGTTGGATACAATGACAGGTTACAGGTTGATGTGACAGAGTCAATGACAGTGAGAGCGACAGTGGAAGTGGCAGTGAAAGTGACATTGGCAGTGATTATGGTAGTGACATTTGGTCTACACTTATATTTCAGGGAAGAAGGACATGGAAAGGAAAGGGGGTTGTATCCTCCTTCTGGTAGGAGTCAAGGAATCAAGTATTTGTAGCTTGCTTCAGGTTGGATCCTGAGAATTGGGGGGTTGTGGCATCCTTTTGGATGGATCTATAGAATTTAGGTATTTGTATCTTCCATCAAGTTGGAGCCTCCTTCCAGTTACAGCTGAAGAATTTGGAAGTTGGTGATTCTTATGAATGAATTCTTGATATATATAAGAAAGAATTATGTGGTTTTTTCCCATTCGGGTTTCCACATAAATACTAGTGTATTGTTTATTTGATGTGATGATTTTGATGTGATGTTTCATATGATTACATTCTCATGATATATTGAATGCAATCATAAATGATACATTGATAATAAATTGTCGAATATTATTGTTGAAGGGAAAGAATATATATTGTGTCTAAAGTGGTATAAAGTGCTCATATTGATTCACCCCCCTCTCAGTATTCCAACAATTGGTATCAGAGTAGGTTCCTTTAGGAAATAGTTTAACCACTGGAAGGTATATCATGGAGTGCAGTGTGAATCGAGTACCAATGTTTGATGGTCATAGTGGTCTAAAGTAGGAGTATTGGAGCTCAAGGACGAATATTTTTTAAAGGCACAGGGGTATGATATTTTTCAATTAGTTGTGACAGGATACAATCGTACAAAGAAACCTAAGACTGCAACCAAGAAGGAATTTCATTTTGGAAGGACTATATGATTCAGTAAAAGACAAAGTGGGTAAATTCTCATCAACTAAACAACTTTGGTATAAGCTACATGATATATATTCTTCTCCCATCATAGAGCTAGAGAATGCTAAATAAGGTACATGTACAGGACAAGAAGAAAAATTCCCATCATGTCAGACAAAATCAAAAGAAGAAGAAGAATGTGAAGTGGATATTGAGGAAAAATTTAACTACACCTTCACTCAACTAAGTAAAGAAAAGAAGGAAAACCAGTTCCTCAAGGAAGAATTGATTAAGCTAAATTAAAGTCTTCAAATATCGGAATAAGTACATCAAATTATTACAGGTTTACAAGACCATTTGAAAGAAGCAAAATAAATTGAAGAAACACTCAAGAGTCAGAAGTAGTACATGGAAGCCAAAATAGTAGCACAAAAGGAGGAAGAAGAAAAGAGAGAGAAGATATTGACAGATCATTTCAAGGAAATAACTAAGGACCTAAATCAACTTGAACCAGAATTTGGTCAAGAAGAAAGAATACTTTAAAAATGAATCATCTCCTTGAAGATACAAGTTGAATAATAAAAGTGAATGTAAGAATTCATCAAGAGTCAGATGATGAAGAAAGAAGAAGAGGTTGAAAAGCCTGAAGAAGAAGTTGTCACATTGAGAAACAAAATGATCAATCTTAGAAAGAACGTTGAAGAGACAGAAACATCCACATCATTAGTAGAGAATCTTGAAGAGAATCCCTCTAGGTTTCTAGAAAATAAGAATGAAGAAAAGAGTAAGAGTTATGCAAAAGTGTTCAAAGGAAAAAATCACGGTCAACAAAAATCGAAGAAGAATAAGTATAATAGTAATACATCTTCAAGAAGACCCTCCACACTCAAGCCACAAAGAAGTTTCAATTATGATCATGATTATCCAAGGAAGGAATTCAAAAGGACTACACCACAAGGAAGATCATTCACTTCCATATATGTAAATTTATTTTATGGTCATTGTTTTTATTGTACTAACTTTGGATGTAAGGTTGCATATTACAGGGCTTATGGAAATGTTCAAACAAGAAATTATTATGTGGCCCCACATAACATTGAATGTTATGAGTTCCATAACTATGGACACATATCTTATGATTGTATAAGCATGATAGATACTTCTTTGAGAAATAACATTGATATTAGATATAAGAAGGTTTGGAAAAGAAAACAAGAACATGCAAAGGAATATCAGATGAATGAAGGACATCCAAAAGTCATACTCTTAGGATTGGAAATAGTCTGAGATGAAGATAAATCTACAGGGAAAAAGGAAAATTTTAGATACAATAAGGTCTATAGAAGAAATGAAAAACCAGAAGAACAAGTGAAAGACCAGGTCCCAGAGATTACATAATTTGCAGTAGTACAAGAAAGAAAAGAAGAACAGGTGAATAAAGAACAACCTCAAGAGATTGTACTTTCAGGAATTGTAGTGCGATATCAATCCATAGGAAGAAAGGAATAAGTTAGAGCTATGAAGGATGATGGGTATATAGACGAAGAGGAAGATTACTCTGCATCAGAGCGAGTATTGTTTTGAACCATCTATCTTGGAGACTCTCGGTAAATATGACTATTAAATAGGGGGAGTCAGTGTAGTAGCTACTACAAATCAAAGAACCATGTTTCAAGAAGTATGAAGATTACAAATACAAACCCAAAGTAGTTAGATAGAATGAGTATAGAGTAATTGATAAGTAGTGTTCCCACCAAAGTATTAGTTGGTAGTTACATAGGAAGAAGTTTATGATTGTATTGCACTTATGTATTCATGAAAGGATATATTTAATACAAGTTGTCCCATATGTGTAGAGTTTGATGAGAAGATATATAAGATCAATGGACATATTTGATTTAGTTTGATAAACAAGAACATGTGATGATCAGTTGTAGAATATTCAAGTGAAGCCTTCATGATAGTTTAGTGACAGATGGGCCAACATTATGGAAAGTTGAGTAGCAGGGTTATGAATAGTTTGTGACATATGGACAAACATGGATTCATAAGATTCTTAGCAGGTACAGGAAACATAGGTCATATGCATAGAAACATATTTACAATTGGAATCAGTGGAATCAGTTAGTCACAAAAAGGAAAATCAGTGAAAGGAATAACATAACAGGAAAAGAGAAATCTTCAGCATAATCTATATCATCATAAGGAAATAATTGAACAATGTGGTCAAGTGAAAATGAAAAGTAATTCAATAAATGAAGTAATGAATTATTTTTATATTTGTCAGTGAATTTGAAGAGGAAGCACCAATGGAAAATAAGAATCACTGGAAGTGCTGAAAGGAAGCATATACATGTAGCCTTATATTGATCTACAAGATATCTTGTAGAGAAGTCAAATAATCAGAGAGAGAGATCCATAAAAGAATATTAGTAACACATAGACAGGGAGACATACCCACAGGGGGAGCTATTATATTTCCCATTATTGGTTGGAGTAGGTAAAATGTCAAGAGGAGACATATCGAAAGGGGAAGTTAACCTTTGGTCAAAGAGGAAGAGAAAGAACAGAGGCATGAAAACAAGGGGAACATAGCAAAGGGGAGATACCCTTTTCCATTGATATCAAAGGGGGAGAGATAGAAACATTGATGAGGAGTGATGATCATAGGGGATCATGAGAATGAGTGTTTTCATGTCTAAGTGTTGCCATCAATGTTGGTGTTGCCATCAGTGCCAAAGAGGGAGATTGTTGGACAGTTGGTTTGGATAGCTGGTCGTCATTGATTTCAACCCTTAGAGAGTGATATTGGAGATTGATGTCAACCCTTAGAGATTGATGTCAACCCTTGGATAGGTCTAGATATGTGGATGATATTTTTGGACAGTTAATTGTCATTTGTATGATCGATATTGATGGTGAGTTAGTTGACTGTATTTGAAGAAGTCGACATGAAGCCCCAATTGTGTGGTTTTGGTACCCGATGTTGAATGAGGAATATGGACACGAAGCATAATGTAAATGTAGACAAGACCTCATAGATGGAAAGTACTCAATGTGTCGTTTTCGGTGATATGTGGAACTCCATGTGGTTCATCATGGTTAGGGATATATGGCCTTGTAAATTTGGAAGCCCCAAAGAGTGGTCAAGAAGCCCCTAGTTGGTTACAAGTCTTGGTCAAAGGATAAAGTGGTTGTAACAAGAAACCCCTAAAATAAGAAAAGGATTTACCTAGAAAAATTATAAATAAACCTCAAAGAGTCTCTCATTTACACTCACACACTTACATTGAATATCTATCTTGTGAATGCTATGGTTTATCTTTTGGAAAATCTATTAGTGAATCTGGGGTTGAATGTGACATATCAAGTCTAAGGCAATGAAGGTATGAATGATAGAAAGTTTCATAGTTGCATAAAAATGACAACCCTAGTTTTTTGAGATTATATGCGGGATACAGAAGGACAGGTCACGTACATACGTGGGATGAAGAAGGACATGTAGCGTACATCTGCGGGATGAAGAACGACAGGCCACATATATTTGTGGGCCACATGCATAGAGAAGCATGGACATCCATAAGATGTAGTGGATGAAAGAGTGTATACACGCGGACAATAGAAGAGCAAGTCCCATATATGTAAAAGGTCTTATGAAAGGTTGTAAAGGGATGTTGGTACCAGGTTGGTGAGGAATGTGGAAGTGTTACAGGTCAGTTTACAATACATCAAGTCAGCTACAATATCAGAGGTAAGTCTTAAGGGATATGGTTATGGTGTTATGATGCATGCATTATGATTATAGTATGTGATATGGTACATATTGGTGATGTTATGGTACATTTATTAGAAGCATTATTGGATATCTTGGTATATGGTTTGGTTACATATTATGGTGCATACTTGAGGCTTGGTATATTGTGTGAGGTTGTATTTTGATGATGTTGAGGAGCATGCTTGAGGAATGTGTTTGAGGGAATTGGTATATGAATTAAGGCACATCATTTGGATGCACAATGCATGTTGGTTGAGGTCTACTTGTTGAGATACATTGTTGGTACATTTCTTGGTTTATTGGTTTGGAACATGGTATTGTACTGGCGTTGATGTACATGGTATGGTATTGATGGTTGATGTACTTGGTGTAGTACATGGTTGATACATGGTATGGTACATGTGTTGATGTACATTGTTGATGTGCATGGTTGATGCACGTTTTGACATAGTTTTGGTGCATGGTTGATGCATGGTTTAATACATGTCTTGGTGCATGGTTGATGCACTTGTTTTGACAAAGGTTGTGGTATATTATTGATGCTTGGTATGGTACAAGTTGATGGTTTGATGCATTCTTTGGTATAAGGTTGAGACACATACCATGTGACAATATGCTGGTGATCTTGGCACATGCTTAGTAGAGGCATGTGTTGGTGATGTTGGATATCTAGTTGAGAGGTTTCCTTGGTGTATGATCCATGTGAGATGATTTGGTTGAGTATCGGTGATAGTGACAAGTTTGACAGGTTGATTAGTGATAGGATGATGTGATAGATTGGATACTGTGACAGGTTGGATATAGTGGCAGGTTACAGGTTGATGTAATAGAGGCAATGATAGTGGAACTGACAGTGATAATGGCAGTTACAATGGAATTTATTGTGGTAGTGACAATTGGTCTACACTTATATTTCAGGGTGAAGAGATGAGGCAAGGAAAGGGGGTTATATCCTCATTCAGGTTGGAGTTGGAGAATCAGGGATTTGTATCTTCCTTCAGGTTGGAGCTTGAGAATCAGGGGGTTGTAGCCTCCTTCTCGTTGGAGCTAGAGAATTTAGGGATTTGTATCTTCCTTCAGGTTGGATTCTAAGAATAGGGGGTTGGAGCCTCCTTCCAGTTGCAGCTGGAGAATTTGGAATTTGGTGCTTCATGAGAATGAATTCTTGAGATATATAAGAAAACATTTTGTGGTTTTCTCCCATTTGGGTTTCCACATAAATACTGGTGTACTGTGTATTTGATGTGATGTTTCTTGTGATTATATGCTCATGATATATTGAATGCAATCAGTATTCCAACAAAGGGAACTTTCCTGTTGTTAGATAATTTTCTATATCAACAAACCAGGGGGTTTGTGTTGATATGGAAAATAGGTTCTCATCTAGAAATTGGTCATCGATTGTGTCTTCTTCATTAGGGATAATAAACTTGGATACAAAAATTTTGCAACTGTTGGATTACTGAGAGGGGGGGTGAATCGGTAATAGAGCAATTTATTCCTTTTTCACCATAAAATGAAAATGTTATATCAATGTAGAATTATCATCCAATAGTTGCAGAGTAAATAAACAATGAACAAATGAGCAATCACACACATACATAGTACACCCGTGTTTTACGTGGAAACCCAAAGTGAGAGAAAACCACAAAATGTTTTTTCTTATATGTCTTTAAGAATTACATTCAGTGGAAACACCAAATTCCTTTGTTTTCCAACTACAACTGGAAGGAGGCTTAAAGCCCCTATTTTCTCAAGCTGCAACCTAAAGGAATCTCCAACTTCCTAATTCTCTGGCTACAACCAGAAAGAGGCTACAACCCCCTAGTTTCTTAGGCTAAAACTTGAGGGAAGCTCCAAATCCCCAATTTTCTGGCTACAACCAAAAGGAGGATACAATCCCCTATGTTCTCCAACTACAACTGGAAGGTGGCTAAAACCACCTGTCCTTGCCCCATCCAACCACCCTAACGTAGAAGTAGAATGATGGAACCACTGTCACACTATCACTGTGATATATATTGTTGTAAACTTGTACAAATCAACCTGTACCAATAAATTGTGCTAACATGTACCATACATCAACCTGTACCTCAACCTGTACCATAAACAAATGCATCAACCATGAACCAAACCTGTACAAATAACCTGTCCAAAGAACCTGTAATCAACATGTACCATAAACAAGTGCATCAACCATGCACCAACATGTACCATCAACGTGTGCATCAACCATGCACCAGATATGTACCAATCATGCATCAAATACACATAAACTATGACTCATCAAGATGTACCAACAACATCAACTATACACCTCATGTATGTGCCAACTCATAAACTACTTGTCTCAACCATGTACCCAACATGTACCTCAACCATATACCAAATACATATACCAATATAACCATCAAAAGTTCTCTAGAAATACATCATGCTATCCATAACAAAATACCATTAAAACTTACATCAAACCATGTGTCATAACCTCACTTTTATGTATCCTCAAGTATGTATCATTGATAATCCAATCATATACCAATACCACTAACAAGTGTCTCTCACAATGCACCACAAGATATGCCAATAAATCAAACTAAGTGCACTGACAATATACTTCAATAGATCTTCCTCAAAACCATTCTACAACAAGCCCTAAACTTCCAAGAGGCCATCCAACAGATTTACAAGGAAAAACCTCAACTAGATTCATAAGTTTAACACTACACATATGAAAACCATACCCTTTTCTTCTTGCATCGTTCTACTACCGCGATTTTTATTCCATGATCTTTTTTCCGCACCTTTTCTACCGCGGTTTTTCTGCCGCACTTTTCCTGTCGCGATTTTCCTGCTACACTTTTTCTGCAACGGTTTTTTTGCCGCACTTTTCCTACCACAAATTTTCTGTCGCACTTTTCCTGCTGCACTTTTTCTACCACGATTTTCTTGCCGTGATTTTCTTACTGCACTTTTCCTGCCACACTTTTTCTGTCGTAGTTTTCTTGTTGCGATTTTTCTACCGCACTTTTTTTGCCGCAGTTTTCCCTCACTTTATCTGCCACACTTTTCTTGCCGCACTTTTCTCTATCAATAATACCTACCCAAATAACATTTCACAAAATAGATATTCATTGATATTCAATAGGTGATTAAATGAGAGACCTTTGCCTCTTATTTATACTTTCATGTAGCTTCCTCAAGGGGTTAGCTTCTAACCATCTTCACCCACTTTCCTTATTTTACGGCTAACTCACTTCTAACCACTTGTCCACTTAGTAATTTCTCCATTAACTTTATTATTTAAATAATTTATTTTGTATCCACTTTGACTTATAGTACACTCATCACTTCACTTTATTATTTACCTTCTAACCATCTTAAACCACTTTCCTTA
>ML789741.1:277288-301551 GCA_009831015.1 Picea engelmannii
GAATCAGTAATAGAGAAATTTAATCCCTTCTCACCATAAAATGCAAGTGTTATATCAATGCATCATTATCACCCAATAGTTGTAGAGTAAATAAACAATGAAAAAATGAAAAATGACACACATACGCAACACACCCGTGTTTTAAGTGGAAACCCAAAGCGGGAGAAAACCACATAATGTTTTTTCTTGTATGTCTTTAAGAATTACATTCATTGGAAGCACCAACTTCCTTTTTTTTCCATATGAAACTGGAAGGAGGCTCCAACCCCCTAATTTATCAGGCTACAACCTGAAGGAAGCTCCAACTCCCCAATTCTTTGGCTACAACCAGAAGGAGGCTACAACCCCCTAGTTTCTCAGGCTACAACTTGAGGGAAGCTCCAACTCCCCAATTCTCTGGCTACAACCAGAAGGAAGCTACAACCCCCTATGTTCTCTGGCTACAATAGGAAGGTGTCTAAAACCACCTGTCCTTGCCCCATCCAACTGCCCTGACGTAGAAGTAGAATGATGGAACCATTGTCACACTATCACTATGAGATATACTGTTGTAAACCTATACCAATCAATCTGTAATCAACCTGTTACAACCTGTACCAATAACCTGTGCCAAAATGTACCATACATCAACCTGTACCATAAAAAAATGCATCAACCATGCACCAAACCTATACAAATAACCTGTACCATAAACAAGTGCATCAACCATGCACCAACTTGTACCATCAACGAGTGCATCAACCATGCACCAAATATGTACCAATCATGCATAAAATACACATAAACTATGACTCATCAATATGTACCAACATCATCAACTATACACCTCATGTATGTGCCAACTCATCAACTACTTGTCTCAACCATGTACCCAACATGTACCTCAACCATATACCAAATACATATACCAATATAACCATCAAAAGTTCTCTAGCAACACATCATGCTATCCATAACCAAATACCATAAACCCTTACATCAAAACATGTTCTATAACCTTACTTTTATGTAGCGTCAAGGATGTATCATTCATAAGCCAATCATATACCAATACCACTAACAAGTGTCTCTCACAATGCACCGCAAGATATGCCAATAAATCAAACTAAGTGCACTGACAATATACTTCAACACATCTGCCTCAAAACCATTCTACAACAAGCACTAAACTTCTAAGAGGGAATCCAACATATTTACAAGGAAAACCCTCAACTATATTCATAAGTTCAACACTACACATATGAAAACCATACATTTTTCTTCTTGCAGCGTTCTACTGCAGTGATTTTTTTGCCGCGGTTTTTCTACCGCACTTTTTTCTGCCGCAATTTTCCTACCACACTTTTTTTGCCATGGTTTTTCTGCCACACTTTTCCTGCCACAAATTTCTTGGCGGGCTTTTTCTATCACAATTTTTCTGTCGCACTTTTCCTGCCACAATTTTCCTGCCGCACTTTTTCTGCCGCACTTTTCCTGCCACGATTTTCTTGCCGCACTTTTTCTGTCGCACTTTTTCTATAGCAGTTTTCCTACCGTACTTTGTTTTTCCGTAGTTTTCCTGCCACGATTTTTTTGCCGCACTTTTTCTGTTCTACTTTTCTTGCCGCACTTTTTCTGTCACACTTTTATCTATCAATAATACCTACCCAAATAACCTTTCACAAAATAGATATTCAAGGATATTCAATAGGTGATTAAATGAGAGACTTTTGCCTCTTATTTATACTTTCATGTAGCTTCCTCAAGGGGTTACCTTCTAACCATCTTAACCCACTTTCCTTATTTTAGGGCTAACACACTTCTAACCACTTATCCACTTAGTAATTTCTCCACTAAATTTATTATTTAAATAAATTATTTTGTATCCACTTTGACTTATAGTACACTCATCACTTCACTTTATTATTTACCTTCTAACCATCTTAAACCACTTTCCTTATTTTAGGGCTAACCCACTTCTAACCACTTGTCCACTTAGTAATTTCTCCATTAAATTTATTATTGAAATAATTTCTTTTGTATCCACTTTGACTTATAGTACACTCATCACTTCACTTTAATATTTATATAATTTCTTCTTTTCAACCACTTTGACTACTTTGACCTTTTGGGGCTTCTAGATGACTCATGAGGGTTCTTCAACTTCACATGACCATAACTCTCTAACTGTGAGGAGTTATGTGACATTCCACATACCATTGGAAATGGCGTGACCATAAATGTCTTGAACTTGCACATAATAAATCTAGCTAGAAAATACCACACACATTTGTAGAGAGAAATTGAGAAAGAAGAAGCAAGAGAGAAAGAATGGAAGACTTATCATTAACCGTAATGAATAATGAATAATTTACACATGATATACTCTGTATAAATCAATGAATGCACATTGGAGGAGAACCAATGCATGATAGTGGTGGTATAGAGTGATCTGGACACACACCAACAGTTACGGGAGTGAACTGCCACCTAGTCTAGTCTCTCAGGCAGTTACGGGAGTGAACTGCCACCTAGCTGAGTTAACTAGTCAACCAGTCTTCAGTTAACTGATTGAACATAGTGTAGTGAGGAGTAGATCAAGGAATCAAGGGTAATGCACCAGTCTGGTGATGATCCCAAGGAAAGTGCACATTAGCATGGTGATGATCCCAATGTTTCATGGTGACAAAACCAATGCATCATCTAGACTCAACTCAACTAATCAAATTGAAGTGTCAACTGAAAGAGAATATTCTCCAGGTGGAATATTCTTCCATAAAATATAGGATATTGGATAATGACTAATTATGACTAATAAACAAGGAAAAAACTTAGGAAAAATAAATCCTAGGTGTGTGTGAAGTAACTCCAACACCCCCCCTGAACATCACTATGGTGAAAATAAAGAATGTGTCTTGGAAACGAGGCCATGTTAGGTACCCAAATAAAAAAGATACACTGAAAATAAAGTGAGGAAAGAGGGAAAACCTCATGGGAACGCCCCCCCACCCCCCCCTCAAGGTACAATATATGCAAAAAGAATAACTACAATTGCTAGGAAATTGTGTCCTTCACTCCAAGATGACTTCGCAGAGAATGGAACTTCTACTCAGTGAAGGTCTTGGTGAAGAAGTCTATCATTTGTTTTGTTGAAGGATAGAACTGTAGGTCAATGATCTCCTCATGTACTAAGTCTAAGATGTAGTGCATGTGGATCTCAATGTGCTTCATCCGCTACCTCTAAACTAGATCTCTGCAGAACTTCAGAGTGCTATGGTTGTCACACCAGATGATGATCGATTGATGAAACTGAATGCCCAACTTAGTGAGAAAATTTTGTAGCCACATAGCATGGATGGTTATGTAAAATTCCCCTGTTTACTCTACCTCAACTGAATATAGAGTAATGGAAACTTGCTTCTTGCTCGACCAACAGATAGGCCCAGAACCAAGACTGAGTGAGTAACCAGATGTAGACTTGCAATCAATGCTATCATCAACCCAGTCAGAATCAGTAAACCTGATGAGATCTAATGCAGAGTCTGTTTCATAATGAATCCCAAAGGTGATGGTGCCCTGTACGTATCGAAGGATACACTTTGCAGCCTTCCAATGTAGCTCATGTGGCTCTTGCATGAACCTGGAAACTGCGTCAAATGCATAGGAGAGGTCTAGTCTAGAGTGTGTGAGATACAACAAGATCCCCACTAGATGTCTGTATAGTGTGCTATCAACTAGTGGAGTCTCCCCGCCATCCTCAATTTTGACTCTTGATAGGAAAGGAGTCGGAGCAGACTTGCAGTATGTCATGTGAAATCTCTCAAGGAGATCTCGTGCATACTTGGCCTGAGATAGTTTGATGCCTGATGCATCCTGAATGATCTCGAGTCCAAGGAAGAAGTGTAGCGGACCCATGTCCTTCATAAAAAAAATTTCAAGTAGAATACTCTTGATTGTAGCAATCGTTGAAGTTGAGCAACCGGTGATCAACAAATCATCAATATACAAAGCTAAGAGTAGAAGTGAATCATCCATCCTGAGCATGTATAAATTCAGGTATGATTTACAACGTACAAAGTTTTGTGACAACAAGTAGGAGTCCATATTGGCATACCATGCCCTCGAAGCCTGCTTGAGGCCATAAAGGGACTTCTTCATTCGACATACCAAAGATGAGTCCTGCACAAATCCCTAGGGCTTCTCCATATAGATCTCCTCAGAGAGATCACCGTGAATAAATGCATTCTTCACGTGCATTTGATGGAATTCCCATCCCTTGGTTATCGCAATGGAAAGTACCAATCATATGGAATCCATCTTCGCTACTAGAGTGAAGGTATCATCATAGTCAATACCATGCACCTACTGAAAGCCTTTGGAAACAAGCTTGGCTTTGTATCTTCTAATCTATCCATCTGTTTTGCTCTTGGTCCTGTAGTTCCATATGCATCTGACGACTTTCCTCCCAGAAGGAAGGGGAGAAATATCCCAATTCTGGTTCTTGAGAGGGATTTGTACTCCTCCTGCATGGTGGATTCCCAAAAGGGATTTCTAGCAGCCTTTCCATAAGACTGTGGATTTGAAGACTAAACCAAGAAAAGATGCATGGAGGGAAATGGTTCAGTGGAAGTGAGTGCAACACGAGGCTCTTCAAAATCAGATCGAGTCCTCCTAGTATCGGTTGGATCACCAACGAGATCCCCTGCATCCTGAAGATTAGTATGTGCCCACTTGGGCCTCTGCTCTAGCTCTGCAACTGCATCTGGATGCTCCGACTCTGCATCTCATTGTACTGACTCTGAATCTGAATCATCTAAGTCCTATGAATCATAACTCTCATATGAATAAGAGTCGACATGTTCATGCTCATCATCTCAAATAGGTGGAAGAATGAAGGTGTCTTCTTGTGGCCGCTAAGGTACATGCAAGACACTTTCCTCGGATTGGACACTATGTTCAATGATGAGTCAGTCTGAGGAAATATCAATAAGCCTATATCCCTTCACACCATTGGGGTATCCAACAAAAATACACTCAGTTCTTTGTGGATCAAGTGCCTTCCTCTTTTCAGAGGGAATCCGGGCCCATACACGTGAACCAAAAATACGAAAGTGAGTCACTTCCGGTTTGAGGCAGCTTTGAGCCTCGTAAGGGATCTTATCCTTGAAAGATCTATGGGGAGATACATTTTGGATGTATGTTTCAAAATTAAGTGCTTCGACCCATAGTCTCTATGGTAGTGACTTTGCATGCAACATGCAAGATGCCATCTCCTTTATAGATTTATTTTTCTGCTCAACAATTCTATTTTTTTGCGAAGTATAGGGAACTATGTGCTGCAAATGAATCCCTGCCCAATGGAAAATATTATGGATCTCATGATTTACATATTCTCCCCCATTATTAGTTCAGAGTACTTTGCTCTTATTTTCGGACTGTGTCTCAACCAGGGCTTTGAAATCTTTGAGGTGTTGAAATACCTCAGATTTTTGTCTCAGAAAGTAGATCCATGTAAAACGTGAGAAATCGTCAACAAAAATGAGAACAAACCTCAATTTTCTGATAGATGGATGAGTAAAAGGACCCATAAGGTCATTGTGGATCATATCTAAAGGCACAAAACCTCTCTGAGACTTTCCTTTGTTGAATTTCTCTTGAGGGTGTTTTCCGAGAACACATTCCTCACATACTCCCTTGGAGAAATGGATTTCTGGTAGACCATCATCCAATATTTTCTTGCTAAGTTGTTGCATGTATCTGAAATTCAAGTGTCCAAACCTTTCGTTCCATATCCTACTACTTTCATCAACATGAGTAAGCAGTAAAGCAGAATCAGGTTTAATGAATTCAGAAAAGGTATACAATCTAGAATGATGATTTACCTCACTGGTTGTAACCCTGGAGTTGGTTTGCATGTCATATATGTATAAGACATTTGGTGTGAATATGACTTTCTTTCTGGTGATGGAATTCGTCATCTGATACACAGAGAGAAGGTTGATGGAAACTTTGGGAATGTGCAACACATTCTTGAAGCTTCCATTGGTGAGTTCAATCCTTCCTTTGCCAGTGACTTTGACTAAAGATTTTTCCCCCATCGGAATAGGAGGACCTTTTCATGCATAATATACTGCTTTTGAGGAATCCATGTGATGTGATTCTCCTAAATCTACAATCCAGGCATCGAGAGAGGAGTTGATGGAAATCAAGGCATGGATAGAATTTCCTTTCTTGGGATTCTCATCTTTTGGCTTCTTCTGCTTGGCACCCTCGGGGATGTGATCTCCAAGGTTGTTTTTCTGAAGTATTTGAGTCATTATATCTATTTGTTTTTTTCATGCATGCGAATTCTAGATGGAATCCTTTGTGACAGTATGTGCATTTCTCCCCTTTTCTTCCCTTTTCCCCTTTGGATCCAGAGGCATCGATGAAAGGTTTTGTGTAACCTTCCTTATTCGGATGTGCATGATCTGTCCTTTTGTATTTATATTTATATTTATGATATTTATGGCTTCCATCTTGCACATTAAATGCATACACCTTTGGGCCTTTGATTTTTCCCATGTTGATGAACATGGTTTGCTCTTATGTCAGGGATTCGTTAAAGTCCTCAAGAGAAGGAATCTTCCAGGTGGCTCTAGAAAAGAATTTGACTGAATGGAATGTGGACATGAACATAAATAATTCAGGACCAATTTTGGAGAGAATGGTGAGAACCATTTGTTTCTCCTCCTTATATTTCTTTGAGTTGCGACAGTAAATCCTTGAATTTTGTAAAGAAATTTTGGATATTGTTGAAGATTTTTTATTCCAATGTGAGAAATTCCACCTCCATCATGTGTCCCCTCATCTCATCCTATTTTCCAAAGAGCCTTCCAAGGTGGTGCATGTTTCATTGGGAGTCTTACAGGAAGATATGTGAAAAAGGAGATCGGGAGAAATAAGACTTCAAATTGTTTCGAGTGCTTCACCCATTCGATTTAAGTACTTGGATTTTTCTATGGATGATGTTGGTTTTGTATCTGTATTCAAGTTTAACCTGTACAATCCTCTATTTCATATATGTATGGTTATTTTCTCCTTCCATGCAAATTAGTTGTAAGGTGTAAGAATGAATTCTTTTTGGAAATCCATCTTTCCGTTGTCTTCAATCTTTTGTACATGCAAAAAATTTTGGTGTATTTATTAGAAGTCCGTCAGCTCTGATACCATATAAATTTGTTGAAATTGCACAGAATATATCTAGTTAGAAAATACCACACACATTTCCAAAGAGAAATTGAGAAAGAAGAAACAAAAGAGAAAGAATGGAAGAATTCTCATTAACCATAATGAATAATGAATAATTTACACATGATATACTATGTATAACTCAATGAATGTGAACTGGAGGAGAACCAATGCGCCGTAGTGGTGGTATAGAGTGATCTAGACATGCACCAACAGTTATGTGAGTGAACTACCACCTAGTCTAGTCTCTCAAGCAGTTACGAGAGTGAACTGCCACCTAGTTGAGTTAACTAGTCAACCAATCTTTAGTTAAGTGACTGAACATAGTGTAGTGAGGAGTAGATCAAGGAATCAAGGGTAATGCACCAGTATGGTGATGATCCCAAGGCAATTTCACATTATCATGGTGATGATCCCAATTTTTCATGGTGACAAAACCAATGCAACATCTAGAGTCAACTCAACTAGTCAAACTGAAGTGTCAACTAAAAGAGAATATTCTCCAGGTGGAATATTCTCCCTTAAAATATAGGAGACTGGATAATGACTAATTATGACTAATAAACAAGGAAAAACCTTAGGAAAAATAAATCCTAGGTGTGTGTGGAGTAACTCCAACAAACATGTATTATCCATCTAGAATAGTCTTACCTTCAAATATATTAAAACTCATACCATTAACATCAAACAAAATTAGGTCCATTACCCAAACCTTTGTGCTACCGAAATTCGCTACCAAACTTTATTCAAGGTTTGACATCAATGACAACCAACCCAAATAATCAACAACAACTACATTTTGCTTGTCAGGATTATCAAGAATTGTTAGATCAAGTTGTTCTACTAATAGAAACCATATAATTATCCTACCATTAATGTCAAGTTTATTCATCAAGTATCTAATGGAAGCATGATATGTATGTAAAAAAACATTATACTTTGTAACATAATGTTTGAATTTATTTAGAGCATGAAAAACTACTAAAAGTTCCTTCTCTGTAACAATATAGTTGATCTCTGTACCAACCAAATTTTTACTTAGGAAATAGATTCCATAGGTTTTATTGTCTTCATTTTTTCCTAAGATTTCTCCTACATCCTTGTCTGATGCATCAATGCAAATGTGAAATGGAAGAGCCCAATTGGGACCTTGTAATACAGGAGCAATTTATATTTTTTCTTTTATTGTCTCAAAATCTTGTTGGCAGTTCAGGGTCCAACAATAATATACATATTTGGACAGAAAGATAAAGAGAGGATATTCTATCTTACTGAAATCCTTGATGAACCTTCTATAGTATCCTGCATGTTCAATAAATATTCTTACATCTTTTGGTTTCAAAGGGGTAGGAAGTAAAGTGATGATTTTGATCTTATCCTTGTATACTTCAATCCCTTTGGAGGACATATAATGTCCTAAAACAATCCCTTAATTCATCATCATATTACATTTTTCATTTCTAAGGGATAGATTCATTTCTCTACATCTTTGGAGAACCTTATCTAGATTGTCAAAGGCCTCATCAAATGAATTTACATAAGAGGTAAAATCATCCATGTATATCTAAACTTTGTCATGGGTGAGTTCTAAAACGATGCTGAGAATTTCTCTTTGAAAATTAGATGGGGCATTACATAGACCAAAAGGTAAGACTTTGTATGAAAATGTACCCCATGGGAAAGTAAAGGTGGTCTTGTCCTGATCCTCAGGACTTATCTGAATCTTGTTGTATCCACTAAAACCATCCAGAAAGGAAAAGTATTGCTTCTTGGCTAAGACATCCAAAAATTGGTCAATAAAAGGTAGGGGGAAATGGTCCTTTCTAGTAGCCTTGTTCAACTCTCGATAATCCACACATATCCTCCACTTCCCATTCTTCTTTGGGACAATAACTAGAGGAGAGACCCATTCACTGTCTAAAATATGATATATGAATTTGACATCAAGAAAATTTTGGAGTTGTTGTTTAACTATGTCTTACATTGTAGGGTTCATCCTTATTTGGTGATTCCTAACACGTTATCAATCCTCCTTGAAGTAAATATGGTGAGTACAAATATAATGATGGATTCCTTTCATGTCTTTATAATCCCATGCAAAAGCTTCAATATTTCCTTTTAGCACATCAAAAAGTTTTTGTTCTTGCTGACTTGTGAGTTTATTGTTGATTTTGAGTGTTTTTGCAGGGATGATATCTATGGTTTTGACATTTGGATCTTATATCTCAACAGTAAAAAAATATGTCCATAATTCAGTGTCATTTTCTGCAAAAAATTCATATATTTTATCATCATTTATCCCTTCTATTTTCACATTGCCTGGATATTGATTTTGCAGAAAGTTTTCAAGGAAAGTGTCCTCATCAATTGTATTATCAACCAAGGAAGTGTGAATTGTGTATATGGGGTAGGGAGTTTTTTGTGTCAAGTACTCTTCCTATTCCACCCAAATATGTAAATTTTCCATTATAAAAGGTTGGGCAGGAGGATAACGGACTATTTTCTTTTGGGAAAGGCTATTAGTGATGGTCATATTACCTGCTCTACAACCAATGTATGCATTTGTTGTGGCCAACCAAGGCCTTCCCAAAATGAGAGTATATCCATTGGATTGAGACTTGGGTTGAAGGACTAATAATTCAACAGAGTACTCCAATAATCAATGGAGATTATGATATCTTTCAACATGCCTTCAGGTTTGACTATAGATCTATCTGCTAGTTGCAGGACAATCAATGTATCTCTCGAAAATATTTGAAGGTTGAGTCTTAGAATAGTATCCTTAGTAATAAAATTGATTGTAGATCCTATATCAATAAGAGTATTATGTACCAAGGTGTTATTAATATGCACACTTACTAAGGCACTCCTTGGATCCAAGTACTTAGGTACAATCAACTTCCCAAGCATAAGGTCAGCTAATTGTCCTGACATTTATGGTAGTAACATCTTTCCTTTTTCTTCCTGGTATTATAATGCATTCTTCCTTGATATACTTGTTGAAAATGGGAACATCTTTAAGATCTTGTAAGAGAGGTATATTTATGCACAAATTCTTCAGCTCTCCTAAAAGTTATTTTTCCTGAGACGTGCAATTTTTATTTTCTTGTAATATCTCAAGGTAAGGAGGTGTTTGTGGTTGAGGTAAGGTAATAACTTATTTCTCATATTCTTCATTTTCTATGAGCTTCGATTGTTGTTGCAAATTTTTTCCTGATCTGAGATTTATCTCTTGTAATTCCAAAGAATAGGTTTCATAAGTTGTATCATTCTTGTATACAGGTTGGACTTTCCTATTGTTTGGATTTGGAGCAGGTTGAGCAGGTAGTTGAGGTTTCTTAGGAGGAGAATTGTTTTTATTATTGTTTTTTTGAGGAGGAGGAGGAGGAGGAGGAAGTAATGCAGGTTTTTGGAAATCTTGTGGCCTTTATCCTTGTGAGGATTGACTCCACTGTTTTTGTGGCATGCTAGGAAAAAATTAGTATGGAGGAGGAATTTGAGGTCCTTGGTACTGCAAAGGATTTGAATTAGTCCAAGGGGATGGGTTATACCATGATTAAGGAGACAATTGAGAATTATATGCACTAAAATTTTGAGCAAGATTGAAGTTCAAACTTGTTTGAAATGGTCTTAGTTCTCTAGGTCTTCTTTTATTGATGAAGTATAGTGATTCCGCATTCTCCTCTGATCCTTGAAATGTTCCTTTCAATCCTATAAAACAAGTACATTTGTTAGTTGGATGATTTTTTTCACAAATACCAAACATATCTGTAAGGTCTAAAGGGCACTCATTTCTAGGATGATTTTTAATGCATTTGGGACAATATAGAGCCAATGCCTTCTCTTCTTCCTCATGTTTATTTTTTATCTGCAAGGTATCCATTTTCATGGCTAAAGATTGTAAAATACTAGTATTCATGTTCTCTATTAATCCTCCTAATTCATTCTTTATATGAGTTGTAGGGTTAGAATATTGAGATACCAAACCTGTGTTGCTTCTACCTTTCTTTCTAGAGGAACTTGAGTGGTTCTTGAATATTATTTTGATATCATCATAGTACAACTGATTTATATCTCCGTTGGATAAGAGATTCAATGTTTCCATCATATATTCTCTCACTCCTTTGAGTAATACAAGCATGAGTGAGTCTTCATCTAGAGTGAAATTTTGAGCTCTCTTGTAGCTTAGTTGGAATATCTCTTCAAAGTCTTCTAGATATTCATCAGGTCCTTGTCTCATTTTGAAAATCTCATCCCTTTTATCTCTTTCTTGACAATAGTCTATATATATTTCATTGAAGGTATTTTTCATTTGATCCCACGTTGTGATGTTATTTCCCTCCAAGCTCATAAACCATCTTAGAGTTGAATCCTTCAAGGTAGAAATAATTTTTTTTAGCTTCCGTTCATCAATGGTATGATCATATGTCATGCATATAACTACAAATGAAAACAAGAAAGTGTCAGGATCTTCATAAACAAGCCCATGAAAATGAGGTAAGGAAGAAGGATTAATATTTTCATATAGGTTTCTCGATTTGATTCCTGAATAGGGAACTCAAATA
Organism: Picea engelmannii; assembly: GCA_009831015.1. NCBI lineage: Eukaryota > Viridiplantae > Streptophyta > Pinopsida > Pinales > Pinaceae > Picea > Picea engelmannii. The sequence continues at coordinate 289,063 of ML789741.1, forward strand.
TTTCCTATATATCTTATTCACCATCCATGGCATGAGGTGAGGACTAACTCTTTTTTGAAATATTTTCAAATTTTCTAACTTCCATTTCCAAGAAAATTTCTAGTGTTTCAAGACCAATATTTGGATTCCTTGGACCTGTTTTTGTGGTGGGGGGTTTTGGTAAAAACATTCCTTTCTAATCTCTAGGTATAGTCATTCATGAAATCAAAAGAATTTAAAAAACTGAAAAAATAGACATTAAAAACTATTTGATATTTAATGTAAAAAGAGAGTGTGAAAAGGAGATATCAATACTCACACGAAGTGAAAGAACTTGGGATGTTACACTACATAAATTCCATAGTGAAGTTGGCCTTGTGACTGAGGTATCCTTTTTACTTCTCCAAGTCACACAAAAGAAAACAAGAAGAAAATAACATGCAAACTTCAACACCTCCTCGACAACGGCGCCAAAAAGTGATGGTCCCATGAATAGCAAAAATTATTTATTGTACCCTTGGTTTCCTAATTTACTTTTCAATCCAGGGTTCATACAAACTTAAGAGGTGTTATGCACTATACGTGCAATATGAAATTTTCGGTAGCAAAGGTTTGAGACTGATCAAAGGCTGATAATTTGTAGGAAAATCAAGTGACAAAAAAAACTCTAAACTAATAGCTTGAAGGAAACACACCAATTTTAAAGTACAACTAATCTATATTTCATGAAACTAACTCATTCTAACTGCATTAAAGAGTAATGAATAAAGAAATTTAAACTGAAGAAAAATGTTGAATACAATCTAAACTATGACAACAAAATGTAATAGAAGTAAATCTCTAAACTATGATAGAAAACTGCAATGGAAGTAAAGTTACACTAATGCATGAATAAAGAAATCTAACATTTTGATCAATATCAATCTAAATGTATTTTTATTGTTTATTGATGCTTTCATGAAAATAAGATTAATCTAAGTCAAAATTGGAAGCTAAAACAAACCTACATGAGATTTCTACAGGAACTATACAATTCCTATAGGAAACTCCTACATGAGGTAAAATGGAGTCTAAAAAGGGAGTGCAAGTATTTAAAAGAATGAGAAAATATAGACTATAAATAAATGAAGTGAACCTAAGGTTCTTATCCTTGGGAGGAACCTAAGACTGATCCAAAATTTTATTGAACATTTCTACAAGATGTTGTTGCAACTGGCCAATTAGTGATAACCTTAACAAAAACTGAAATTGATCATGAAAAACTATATAAAACTTTGGGAGAAATAAATAGTATACATGAACTAACTAATATGCATGAAAAATATAGAAACAGTATCAGTGTCTTTTATCACTCTTGGATGGGCCCTACCCAAGAAGCACAAGGAGCCTAAAAGAAACCTTAATAGACTGGAAGCAGAACCATATTTATTTCATAAATAAAAGTAATACATCAAGAGATGGAAATATATGATTTCTCAGTACAATTATTCACAAAATATCCACACAATACTTCTCCAAAGTTCTCTATCTCTCTCTCCTACATTAGAGGCCTATATATAGCTAGATATTTCGACCTCCCTTCCTAAATCAATGAGAGGAATGCGTAAATGAGGGATCTCATCCATTTACATCTATATATTTGAACTGTTGTTGATCATAAGTGGTCATAAATGCACAAGGAACGCTCTTGGAGGTAGGTATAGAAAAATTCCCTTGATCTTTGGTTGGTAGCTCATTCGAGGAGACAAAATCCCTTGTTTCTAGGAGGTTGGTGCCCTTGACTCCTGCAATTCGACCTGATTGGAGGAATACATGAGTTTTGACAAAAACATTAATGCAAAAAGGTATATTATACACAAAAATCCACCTCAATCATACATTCATTAAGAACCATACAAAATACCCATGACTGACTATTAAATATGGTCAAAATCAAACATTGAATCATTTTATGGTGGAAAATTGTGCCAAAGATGAGCCTTTAGAATGGACAATAATGAATCTCATCAGGTTGGTCAGGGGATGGTTGAGTGGTTTGTGGGGTATTGGTGGAGATACTAGGTTGTGGAGTGGTGATTTCTTTGGTGACAGGGGTATATTTCAAAGGATTTGGAGGATCATCACTAATGTGGATAATCAGGACATTAGCAGGAATGGGGGTAGTAGAGCGAGGCATGGTGGAAATGGTGTGGGTCAGGGTGGAAGGGATGATAGAGGAGTGGACTCAATGATGATGGACTAGACCAAGGATTAGAGGGAGAACCAATACACTTATTCTTTAAAGGAAATATAGAAGTCATGACCTCGAGGAATTGCTTACCCGAGATCCTTGTATCACCCAGAATGGAAGAAAACGGGACTGGGATGGCCTTCCCTAGTAGTTCTTCTTCTTCTTCTTCATCTAACCCTTATTTTGAGTTGGAAGGTGATCGGTCTCTTTTCATTGAACTAGTCCCTATATCTGAATTTTGTGTGAGAGATGACCGTTGCGCGAGAGAAGGAATCATGTAGGAGACATCCGACCTATTTCATTCTACAGTAACACCTGGCCATGCAGTGACTTCTTTATCTAACTGAGGCTAGTCTAGGAAAAATTAGAGAGAGTTCACATGGAAGCATGCTAGATCAACCTCAAGAGGACGAACAAAAGTATAGTCACTGTTCATTTCAAACCAGTTGTTGTGTGTATGTTGATTGAGTAATGACTATGGAATTCACAACCACTGTGTCATGGAGATGAGTTCATTGTACCACTATAGGAAGACTGCAGTGTGAGAGGTTGAGTTGCTACTAGCAGTGTGACTACTCGAAGGGTAAAAAATTTTGGCGAAATGACCATTGACAGAATGGGAGACACTACAACCCACTGGAGGCTACCATTTCCACATAGAAAATGCCACCAACAGATAATCGTAGATAAAGTACCCCTCTTTTTTGTGTGCATCCCCACATTCCTGTAACATTTCGGTGAGTATATATTTACAGCAATTTAATGGTTCCTTATTCTTTTTGAACTCTGCTACGAAGATTACATCAAGGGTACACTCATTTCAAGTGTAATCCCACATTAATTTCCTGGAAATAAGGTAGCAGGTCATGCAGACTTGTTCATCCATTATTGGTGAAATATGCATTGCATGACCCCCCTATGTTTGGTTCCATATCTCTCATATAGACTAAGCTCCCCCTTCTTCCACCCATGTTTCCTCAAGCTTTGAAATCCATCTGTAACATCCTTCCATTCCATAGACAATCCCATTAGATTATGTATATCATCCACATGGATTGGGTAGGCTTTATCTAACCATAAGGCATCGATGTGCACTCTACTGATGAAGAAATTCATACATTGGGAAAATTTTCTAGTAGTGTCGAAGACTAGTAGGTTGTGAAGACACATCAACGTGGAATATCGCAACAATATGAAATCAAGTTTCCACTGCCATTGAAATTATATGTCCAACAGTGTGACACAATCCATAAATAAGTGGTTGGCTATGTGTGGATATTCTGCAGCATCGGTAAAATCAAGGTCGACCAAATGGGTTTGTTCGACCTTCCCATGTAGATCACCTTGAATGGCGACCTGTGGATCAATAAACTCCATTGGAAAAACGTTTTTGGGGAGCCCCCCCCGATCAACCGTGTGAACAATTGTAACATGTCGGTGTTGGTAAAAAAATAACACAGGTGGACATAGTCGTGGAGGAGGGCTCACAATTTTCTCAAAGGGCTCTAATAATAAATATGCAAGTAATTGGATGAAAACAAAATAATCACTAGATCATCGGGAAATGGGAATTATCTAAGCGACATGTGGGAAGTGACACTCTTGACATGCATTAAGAGAGACAACGGAGAAGTAACTCAACCTTAATGTCAAAGATGACCCTCGAACATGGTGAAATCCCGGGGAGATTTGGGTAATTCAGATTGTGAATGGTAAATCGATAAAGGGGTCGCAAGGAAAATGAAAAATTGATGGCCACACTAAAAATTGAATGGAAAAGGACTAATAGTTGGTGAGTTTTAAATGATTCTGATTGGTAATGACAAGACAATTAGGTGAAAAAATACCAACGAAATTTAACTTCCAAAGTGACAGAGACAAGGAACAAAAGTCAAAGATGGGAAACATTTAATACAAAAAGATTTGATTAAGACCTCCCTGACCACAAAGGTGATATATGGGTTGGAAACTTAAAAATAGCAGCTAGACTCTATGACAAGTGATAGTTGGATACGTCACTGATTTATTAGCAGAAACATGAAACAAGAACCATAAAGAAAAAACATATCTATGGCACGCAATACTGAGTATAGGAGCGATGTGACAATGTACTTATTGATAAGAAACATAGGAATTCATGTGTGTGTCATTCACCCATTCTATTGGAATAATTCCATTGAGTTGTGCTAATATGAAAGTTCCAGAGTCCTGGATTTTTGTAACTATAAAAGGTCCAAGCCAATACATTTGTAGCTTCCTCTTGTGTTTTTGATACTTGCTATTGTATAACAGGACTAAGTCACCTTTCCCAATGAATTTCTCTTTATATGTCGTTCATTCCAAGCCTTTTTCTGGTATTTCTCCATAGCTTGATGAAAATATGCTAAGAATCTAGCCTCCTTAAGTTCCATCAGTTCCTCAACCCGTACATCCATGGATTCATCATCTATCATCTTAGTAGCTTGCAAAATTAATAAAATTGGGGTGATAAACTCAGCTAGAACTACTACTTATCTTTCATATACCATTTTAAATGGAGGATACCTTTTTAATCTCTTCATGGTAGTCTAGTAAGTCGATAACATAGTGGGAACTCGCTCATCCCAGTCGTCGCAATTTTCACAACAGAGTTTAGTCAATCCCATCTCCTAAATTTTATTAAATGATTCCACTATTCTGTTAGCTTGTGAGTGGTAGGGGATTCTCTTATGATGCTGAATAAAAAATTCTCTGGTAAACGTCGTGATAGTCTCACTGATAAAATGGGATCCTTGATAACTAGTCAAGTTCTGAGGACAACCAAATATGGTAATAATATTCTAAAAAATAAACTGGGCTGCTGCAGTTGTAGAGAAATCCCAAAATTGTTTTTCTTCATCCCATTGATTCAGGTAATTAGTTGCATTAATGATGTAGCTTACCTTTGAATTCTTGGCAGGGGGATTTAATGGACCGATGAAATGGACAACCAATTTTTCAAAGGCTTGGAATGCTTGGAAAGGGTGTAAAGGTAACTCATCACGACGATATGGATTCCCCAATATCTGACATACATTAGAGGCCCAAGAATATTCCGTATCATCTTTAAACACCATAGGCCATCATAATCCTTCTTGTAAGATATTCATGGAATTAGCCTTGCTTCCAACATGTCCTCCCACAACTCCACTATGACATTCCCATAGAATATCACGTATTTCATGGTCAAGTACGCAGTACCTCAAGATGATATTCAATCCTAATTTGTACAATTGGCCCACAATTAGTTGATATTTTGTTGCACAGACAACACAATGACTTTTCTGAGTTGCGAAATATCCCTTTGGTATAGTACCAGTGGTTAAGAATAATGCAATGTCTAATAGATAATTAAGAATAGCCTCAATACGAAAAATATGTGCATCAGGGAGCTGATCATATACAACTTCGACACTTTATCCTAACTCTAGTATAGACAAATGATATAGCCCCACATTTAGTTTACCAGGATTGGCAATGAACTCAAAAGAAAACACTTGAAATAACAAAAACCATTTGCAAATTCAACCTTCTAACACAAGTTTGTTAACTAGATACTTAAAACAAGAGTGATCAGTAAAAAACTTAAAATGATTTCCTAAAAAATAATGTCTAAACTTTTGTAATGCATAAACCATTTCCAAACCTTCCCTTTCAGTTGTAGTGTAGTTGTGCTCAACCTGGAAAATATTTATGTTGGAAAAGTAGATAGGATGATCAATAATTCCTTCCCTTGGTTGTGCCAGGATAGCACCCAACACAATCACAGAGGCATCAATGTGCACCTGTAACTCAGTTTTCTAGTTAGGATAAGTTAAAATAGGTGCAATACTCAACTTTTCTTTGAGTAGTCCAAACACTTTATCATAGTCTTGAGTCCATTGAAATTCTTCATATTTGTTTAGTAGTTGTTCCAAAGGTGTTGTTATACTTGCGTAATTCCTAATAAACCTTTGATAGCATCCAATATGGCCCAAAGTAGTCCACAATTGTTTGGTAATGGTAGGAGGAGGCATATTTAGAATTACTGCAACTTTCGTAGGATCGACTAGCACTCCTTCCCTACAAACTATGTGTCCTAGTAGATTCCCAAAGGGTACACCAAAAATACATTTTCTCAGTTTTAAGGGAAATCTATAGTTGTCTATAGCGATCCAATGTCAGTCGTAATATCCCGATGTGCCCCTTGAGTAAGTTGTACACTATCCAATCATCCAGGTATACCTTAAGAAACTTATGAATGAAGTCGCAAAATGATGCAATCATTATCCAAGAGAGCAAAGTTGGGGCATTCTTGAGCCCAAAAGGCCTAACATTATAGGAAAGTGACCCCCACTTGGTCATGAAAGTAGTATTTTTCTTTTCTTCTTCGGTGAATCGAACCTGGTGGTATCCAAAAAACCCATATGTAAAGGAATATGCTTCGTTTCCCGCTACTTGATCCAATACCTCATCCCTAAAAGGGGTAGGAAAGGGGTCATGTACACAAGGAGCATTCAAGATTTTGTATTCCAAAAGAACTCATATATATTATGTACCTTTCTTGGTTTGGATTACGATAGGATTGATCCACTCAACCTTATCGACGAGGAAAATCAACCCAACTACCAACATCCTATCAATATCCTTCTCCACTTTCTCTTTAACTCCGGGGTTCAAACGACATGGCATGTGTTTAACTAGTCTTGAGTCAGGATTTAAATCTATAATCATCTCCCCTAAATCTCCCTTAATACCTTTTAGTTTTGAAATATTATTATGGAATAGGTCCCCATATTCCCACAACAAAACCTATATCTTTATCACGATCTGATCATCCCAATAGTCTCCAATGGATGGAAGATTAGGGTGGTTGTCGATCCCTATATTTACTTTCTACAGCTTTAGGGGTTTGGTATAGGAACTACTAACATTATCCAAAATAGTGTCGTGCGTAGCTCTAGTGCCTTTTGACTCTTTAAATGTTAATTTCCTAAGATCTTCTAGTCCTTCAGGGTCTCTTGGGTCTTCATCCATTTTACTACAAGTAAAAGGTATTCATGTAGGGGATGGAAAAATGATATGATGAAGGAGGTATTAGTGTTTAGGACGAGCACTGGGAGGATGTATAAGTTTAACTTCATCAGTAAAAAGCATTTTCTTAATTTGTTGTAAAGCTAGAGTGATTTCAGGGGACTTACCTAAGAATAAGAAGTCTTGGAAGAACTGTATTTGAAGGATTTCCCAACAGGTGGTTTTCCATCGATCCTCCTCATGTATATACCAAACAATTGGAAATTGTCCCAAATAATGAAAAAAATGATGTACCCAAAATTGGAAAGGTAGTTGCACAACTTCCAATACCTGAATACAATGCGCTACATGATCTCCTGGATCAGAAAACCCATCATATGCTACCAAATTTGAGGTATGACTATTTGGTTCTCGTTCCTGATTTGGCTGAGTAACCCATGAAGGGGAAATAAAACGATGTTAGATGGCCCACTTTTCTTCATCCCGGGAAGATAAATTACCCTTGTGGGTGGCCCACCATATAGCTTAAGATGACCTTAATGCAACATCAAGTACATGAATTCTTTGCTATAACAAAACTTTATCCTCCATCTCAACAAGAAAGATACATACATATGAAGTTCCATTGTAAAGAGGGTGTTCTAGTAACCTTTGATCCAATCCACCTAGAAGCTCTAATAGTCGCGCAACATCACGAGAAGTTCTCATATCTTCCCTATTTCCAGTTGTCAAAAGTGACCTCTGAATATTCACCTGTAGATTGAATACTCCACCAATATAATGAGTCGTCTGCAATAGGATTAATATATTCTTCATGTTTCCCTATAGTCAGAGTGTAGAGGTGATCCAAGGCATATTCTTCCATGTTTTCCTTGACTAGATCCATATATCAAGGGTGTTGGTAATGGTGTATTGGTTGGGTTAATTTCATACCATATGCTTCAAAATTCATGATTTCCTTCTTAAGGTCTATGACAGTGAAATTCTCATAATCCCAGTCGATTCCCAATATATTTGTGTATGGGTCATTTTCCCCCATGATTTCTATGACTTCAAAATATACCATTATCTTTACTCTAGCTAAATCTACTTCCACATTATGTAGCCTCCCAATGGGATAGATACAATACTGATTGGCCATGCACAATTGAATATGTGAATAAACAAGCTTGGGATTACCCATGGCTTCCCATGCTTTCTTTGGTAGTATGTTGATGTTAGATCCCAAATCTAGCATAACATCGTTAATTTTGTAGTCATCGATATGGGAATTTAGTCTAAATTCTCTTCCATATCTCTACTTCCTCCTATTTATTATACTTGTATGTCTCTCTAAAAGATTAAAAACAATCAGCTCCTCTGGGTTCCCTTCAGCCTCCACAATCCCCTTTAGCGTGTTTTGCGACTCCTTGGTGAGTTGTTCGTCATCCAAAATCTCAGAAAATAATCAGAGTCATAAGTCAATAGTCTTATACAGTTGCGCTGAAGAATCCTTCTAAGAAACTGAATATTCCACACGATTGGGTTGTAGCGCAAATCTTCGATCTGTGGCCATCGGTGTTTTAGGATTATAAATCTATCGGAACATCTTTGCAACATCCTTAAATAATTGTTTCTATGCAACGAGGTCATATTTAACATCTTCCGGTACTACCTTGCGAATATTAATTTGAGTCGAGTGGTAAACATTGGCACAAGTCATTGTTCCTCCTCTAGTGATAATATTTGTATTGGGCACCTTTTCTTTAGTGACAAGTCTGGGATCAAAATTAATCAAATTGGTGCCTTGTTGTCTTGCGTGATATTCCCACTTTGCAGTCAACTCAGGGCAATATTTGGTGGCATAAGTGTTGTTTCTATAGTGAGAACACCCTGGTATTCTTAGAATAGGATAGTCTCTAGTGACATGTCCTTTTTCATCACAATTGTAACAATGATCTAGTCCTCTCCCACCATTTCAACTTCCTCGAAATCCTCCCCCACCTCTTCATCCTCCTCCAAACCCTGGAGGAAATTCATCGACCCTAAATGTCGATCTTTCCAACCTTTTTGCAATTGCATCCACAATGCGAAATTACTTGGTGGTGTGAGTGGGTGGGACACAAAATTCACAGTATACCATATTCAAAACATGTGAATACTTTTGTAGGATTGGAAAATTTCGAGGGGGGTGACCATGGTTTTGAAAAATTTCACAATATTCTCTACTCTGATGTCCTTGATGATTTGGGAAAGCATGGTACTGCATAGGGCCATGATATGGCACTGTAGAGACAACTTGCACAACCTCTCTTGATGGTCCTACTGGTAGATGCGCCATCGGATGTTGAGAGGGTCTTGTGCCCCTTAGTCTAGGACATTCTAATGATGTGGACTAATTCTAGATATGCAAATATACTTCAGAATATCCCAAAAATAAACACAAAAACCATTCACAACAATATTGAACATAATATGTAGAGAAAACCCTTGAGGTAGGGTAACACCATATATTTATCCTTACAAAAGGATAAAACTCCTCGAGCAATATTTTCTTGTACATCAACAATATTCTTCACCATGTCAAATACAATGCTTACATATTCTTTTATAACATTCTCTATCTCCTAGGAACATTCTAGAGTAGGTATCTTCTAGAAATCCCATTTATTATTTCTACTACCCATGTATTATATCCAACTATCATAGTGGGCCTTATTTAATACCATGGTGGACCTAGTCCACCTTACAATGAATGGCATCTAATAATACATAACCCCATATTCCCATTGGGTAACTCCCATATTACCTCCCTAGGTATATTACACTTAGGTCAAGGGGGCCTCCTAGCTAAGCACGTGTTGCGGTAAAACCACAATGATTAAATCACAAGGGCAAGCAACATATCATTTTCGTTATCAACAACAAAATAGATAAGTACAAAGAGGAACAATCCTATTTATAGTGATATCATTTCCCCAATGATGCACATTGAACTCTTCTAGCTCCCTCCCATATAGTTCCCATGCATGCATATATATATAAATATTTTATTACAAAGGGATATTTTCTCTATATGATAGCCTCAATCCCCCACAGTTTGGATCTACATATCTCTTTAACAATGATTTTCTAATTAATGAAAATAATGGATTAGCATGACAAAAAATATATACAAACTATATCGATTTCATTTGATGCTTTCATGAATGAAATCCATGAAATTGATCCTTTCAATATGGTTGTATCGATGCACACACTCAGTATTCTGAGTTGGCGCTTCCCATTTCTTTTCTTGGTCATAGCATTATATCACAAGATAACAATGAATTATCTTAACACTAATTACAACCATAGGATAAATAATCCATTACTGAAATCATTCAATTGGAAGAATAATAGTAAAATTGTATGATATGAGATCCATGTGGTTATTCCCTAAATATGGATTAGCATGTTGGAACTAATTGGAATGCACAACCATCATGTTGTTTAATTTTACTTGGTTAATACACAATTCGTTGCGTCTTGTTGGCCCGATGAAAAATGAAGGGGGTCGGTTTGGCTATAGGATGATTGTAGAATATGTGGAGCATCTAACTTGAGCATTCGATCCACAAAATTAAACTGATTCTTGACTGTACAGGGTATGTTGACCATTTATTTGACTAGAGCTCTACGCTTTGGTTAATGGATGTTGGGTCCATTCGAGCAACATAGAATCACAATGACGACATTCCCAAAAAAACCAAGATGCCCGAATTCTCCCATAGGAGGCGTATCCATTTAGAACATCGAAGTGCTACTGGATTTATGAAAAATACCATAATAACAACTAGACCTTTTCAAGTAGTTAGGAAACCACAAAATCTTATCTAGGTAACCATCAAACATGGGAAAACAACAAAATCAATGATCACATGTCTCATGAAGCTTGTATAAAGTGAAAGTGGATAATATGGGTGATATATGGCAATATGGATGATAATCACATGAAGGATAAAGGAGAAATTAAATAATAATAGGTTAAATGGTCATCGAAAACATGTTGAAACCAAATTTCAACACACATATTTGGAATCTACACAATCGACTCTATATGTGTATGTAGTTTCATCAACGATGAATTTGTGTATCCTATAGAAAAATAACACCAAACATAGAGATATTAGAGGGATTTAGAAAAATGGAGGTTTTAATTTATTTGCATCCCAAACTACTAGGATTTTCATCCCAAACCTAAATACGAGGCAAGCAAATAAAAAAATGTGTATGCTAGAGTTGTCATTCCCGCCTGAAAAAAAATAAAAAATGAAAAGAATGTTCATGTGCTCTAAGAACACGTGCACATTCCTAGAATGAAAACACATTATTAGGAATTCATCCATGTTCTTAATAACACAACATCCTTGTGAAGTGACCCCCCGTGACCCCCCAAATTTTTTTGGTTAAGAGATCTTACCCCCAAACCTCAGATAGGGGCAAACTAGCCACTCCCCCACCCCGTGATCCTCTTGGTACAAAGAAAAATGAATACATATGATTTCCAAGACCTTGGGACACATATCAATTTTTCAAAACCACCTAGTGGCATTGATAGCCCCAACCATAGGAAAGGGCCATGAAAAACACCTTGAACTCATGCATCTAGGGACACAAAAACCACCTTGAACTGATATGAAATATTCAACCATGAATAACACGTTGAACCCACATGCATGACCTCCCAAGTGTATCCTTTACCTCTTAGTGGGAATATTAGCACCATTAAGGTTTTTGGAGAAGTAGGTATTAGTATAAAGACTTGGACCAAGTTCAAGTGATGAAACTTGCTCATTAGGCATACAAATTAGCTTGTAGGGCTCAAGATTCATTAAAGAGTCCTCAAACCACCATAGATGATATCTTTGTGGAAGATTTTTCCTTTGAGTTTCAATATGGAGACCATTATAAGGTTTCAAGGACCAAGTATGGTTCGCAGGGTGGTAGATATGGTCAAGGGAGAAAAATTAAGCATTATGACCTAAATTAAGCTTCCAGGAATCCAAATCCAAGAAAAACACCTTTAACCACCACACATAAAGTATTAATGAGATCATATCCCTCCTAGTTAGGATATGTGCACCATTATAAGGTTTTGAGCTCTAGGTATGAGTCTTGTTTCCTGGAACATGGTTGGGGGAGGAAACTCAGGCCTTAAGCTTCCAACCCTATATCTCTCTCTCTCCCCCTATACCCCCTCTCTTTCCCTCCCTCTATCTTTTCCTCTC
>ML789741.1:311177-323466 GCA_009831015.1 Picea engelmannii
TATATATATAAACAAAATATCTTATTAACTATTCACTTTTACTTTTAATAATGTGATTAACGACTTGCACTGAATATTTATTTTTTATGATTTTATAGTTTACCATGTGACATTCATGGAAAAGACCGCTTCAACTTTATCTCACCATGTGATAGTAATTGAAAGCATGGCATTGGCTTCTTCTTACCATGTGATACTCATATATATTTCATCGTTATCATAAATTTATATTATAAGTTTACATAAACTTTAAATAAAAAATCAAACTACAATCCCTTAGTACACAAGTTATTTGAAAAGACAAAAGAAAGAACATGATGTGAAACAGAAGATGAAAGGGTAACAAACAAATGACACATCTATGGTTCGAGATTTACGCATAGATTACATGTAAAATCATATCAAATTACTCCGAGTAATTTGGTAGAAGGGCAATTCCATATCAGGGAATTTCTTACATTAATAAATATTCGGCAATATTTTATATGGAAAATATTTATGTTTTCAAATTTTAAAATTAAAAGAAAATATTTGTGTTTTCAAATTTTAAAATTAAAAAAAAATATGTATGCTTTCAAATTATAAAATTAAAAGTTAATTAATTAAATAAATATTATATTTGATGTGGTTGGATTGTATCAAATTTAATAATATGATTATGGTAGAGTTTTAATTATTATTTTTAATTATTTTAGTGTCTTTAATAATTATTAATTTGACTATGGTTGATTTATAATTATTTTTTAGAATTTTAATGTTTTTTTAGTTATATTAGTAAGGTTTGGATTTTATTTATTTTAGATTTGATTTATAATGTATTGTTTTAATCTTAGTGTACATTAGTAAAGTTTAGACTTTACGTGTTTTAGATTTAAAAAAAAGGTAATAAAATTGTTTTAATTTGAATCGACTTGAAGGAGGGATTCAACTATCTTGGGTACCAGATGCAGTTGGGAGCTTCCCTCCCCGGTGATTGGCGCTGGCTTGTTGCTTCTTTTGAGCGGAAAATTGACTTTTGGTGTAACAAGTGGCTGTCCCTGGGTGGCAGATTCATATTGATCAAAGCGGTGCTGGAAAGCCTTGCTGTGTACTGGATGACCCTGGAGCGGATCCCAAGCAAGATCACCACCATTCTTCGAAGATTCACTTTTAACTTTTTGTGGAATGGACAGGCTTGTAAACACCGTTATCACCTTTGCAGTTGGGAAACTCTTTGCAAACCACGAAGTGGAGGGGGTTGGGGTCTAAAAAATCTCCCCACTTTTAACACTCCTCTATTGGCCAGCTCATTTTGGAGAGCGGTTACACAGGAGAGTATCTGGCATAGTATCATAGCTGACAAATATCTGGGCTATCAGCCTCTCAACAACTGGATTAGAAATTCATCTTTTCAGCTCAAGAGAGCATCTCCCATCTGGAGAGGCCTAGTCGCCTCCTCCCCTGTCATTCTTCACTGGCTTCGCTGGAAGCCTGGATCGGGAAAGGAGATCTATATTGGCAAGGATAAGATCCTCGGGCTGGAAGAGAACTCTCTCCTCTCTCCTTCACTGTGCTCTCACCTCCGTTCTCTTAACGTTCTGACTCTTGCACAGGCCAGATTGTCTGGTACTCACGTTTTGCCAGATCACTGGATGGGTTGCCATGACCTGGCCCTTGGTGGACTGTGGGAGGTAGAGTGGATTCGCTTTACAACGGTTGTCAGAAGTGTTGGCATCTCCCTCACGGACAAACCAGACACACTGCTGTGGGCCGGAGGGGATGCCATGGGCACCCTCACGGTAAATTTTTTATATGTGGCAATTCTAACTCAGATTTTTCAGGGTTGCGCTGATTCTTCATGGTTCTTCCAGCTATGGCATTGGACCATTCCGCTCAAACTCAAGCTTTTTCTCTGGCTTGCGGGAAAAGGTAAGATTCTCACTTGGGAAATGCTCCGCCGGCGTGGATGGGAGGGGCCGGGTATCTGTCTTCTATGCCGCAGTTCAATTGAAGATGTCCAACACCTTTTGATACACTGCGATTTTGCAAAGGGGGTCTGGTCTCGCCTCCTCACTCATTACTCTCTCCCTCACACCTGGATCAGGGATACCTTCTCTGAATGTTTTCAATTCTGGAACACTCAAAAATCCCATCCTGTTTGCTTGACCGCTCACATCTCCTGGCAGTTATGGCTTGAGCGAAACAGAGTGACTTTTGAAGACCAAACACCAAACTTGTTGAAAGTTGTGCACAGAGTTCTTTCTACGTTTCACTGGAAACAAGCTTCGCTTAATCCCCACATCCACAAAGTTGTCGATTATAATCTGCCAGAGGGATATACTCTTGCTTGTTTTGATGGTGCAGCGCAGTCAGGATGCTGTGGTGCGGGTGGTATTCTCAAATCGCATCATTCAAGGGTCACTAAGTGGTTTTTTAGTTGTGGCTTGGGCACGAACACGAAGGCAGAGCTCTTGGGGCTTTGGACCACCCTTTATCTAGCATCTTCGTGGTCTATTAAACATCTACTCGTTCTGGGAGATTCGCGCGTTGTTATCGATTGGATCAACCAAAAATCTAATCTCTGCTCTGTCCACATTGAAAGCTAGAAACTTAAAATGTTGGAATTGACCAAGTTGTTTGTCGACATCAAGTTCCATCATTTTCCCCGGGCACACAACGACGAAGCAGATGCTCTTTCTAAAAGAGCATTAAAGGATGAGGCTGGGCGACTCTCCATTTTCCACTGTGAAAATGGAATAGACAACCCATTGACTCATCTTAGTATTTTTTGATCGGGGCTTACAGTTCAATTGCATGGTCTGTTACTTTGTTTTTCGGACGCATCTTAGCTTTTTGATCGGGGCTTACAGGCAACTTGCATGGATTGTTACATTGTTATTTCGCCTACCATATGTTACTGTTGTTCTATCTCTCACTTAGTGACTGACATTTGCTGTTGGTTGTTCTATCTCTCACTTACTGTTGCTTGCTGTGAGATTCTTTGTATTGATTGATCGGTGACCATAGCTCACTGTCTGCTGTTATCACAGTGTAAATGAATTTATACTCAATATAAATTCGAGATCATTTTTTTCCTGGAAAAAAAAGAAGAAGGTAATAAGTAAAGTTTAGACTTTACGTATTTTAGATTTTAAGAAAAGGTAATAGTTTAGAGGATTTGTTTTTTTAATGGTGGGAATTTGCGTTACATCCTATTATCAAAATAAAATAATTTTTTATTTTGATGATTATTAAGTCAAATCAAAATGTTCAATAATACGGTGAGAATGTTTTTGATACATAAAGTTTAATTGATTTAGATTGATTTAGATTTATTTAAAAATTTATGTGTAGTATGCTTGAAAATGTTCTTGCCAAGGAACCCTAGCGCACCGAAGAGCCTTCCGCGTTGAAGAACCAGACCCTGTTTCTGTATGCTGAGTGCTCTGACGTCAGATCACTGCCACCCGCCCTGCCGCTCTGCTGTTCTGCGCCTCACGAGATTCTTTTTCTTTTCACAATGAGCACGGGAGAGGGGGGGAAACCCCCCTCGTACAGCGACATGGCCGCAAACGACAGAACTGGCACCCGTGCTAAGAGGCCCGCCTTTGAGCCACCGGTGCATTTGAGAGAGTAGCTATTTTCCCAGGAACAAAGTCTTGGCAAAGAAATGGAACTCGAACCAAGCTCATCCCACCCGCAAGCTTCCAAAAACTAGCTGCCAGGTAAGTGTATTCCACAACTGGAAAAACCTCCTCTTTATCATATCAAATTGACAAGGGTGGGGGAGCACACCCAGTTCATGATGGACCACACACTAATAGGTAAATTCCTGGGACTATGGCCCACCGAGAAAGACCTCACCCACTGGATAAAGGAATGGTGGAACCCTAAAGGGGATTATGAGGTACAACTTAGCTCTAAGGGCTTTTTCACAATTATCCTATATAACCCAGAAGACAAGGACAGAATATTCGACAACGGACCATACTTCTACAATTCAGCAGACCTATTTCTAAGATTCTGGACTGACAGATTCAGCCCAGAGCAAGAGGACTTCTCAAGAGCCCCGGTCTGGATATGACTGTACTCCCTGCCCCAGGAATTTTGGCTGGAAGAAATACTAATGGGTATAGGGAATACGGTGGGACAATATGTCAAAACCTCAGAGGCCATGAAGATAAGGGAATACACCTCATATGCCCGTATCTGCATTTACATGGACATCTCGAAAGCCCTACTGGGATCCATCACACTAGAATACCAGGATGAGGACTGGAACCAGACAATTGACTATGAACATATACCCTTCCGATGCAGAAAGTGCCACGAGAACGGCCACTTGTTCAGGGATTGCCCCCTGAACGCCTCAGCCCCTAAACCAGTTGAAGCCAAGCAGAAGGATGACTTTACCAATGTCACAGGAATGCGAAAGAACACACAAAAAAAACAGAACCAGAGTTCAACCCCAAAGGCCCCTTCCAAGAACTCCTTTGAGGCTCTCAATCAGGTACAGAAAGAAGTGGAATCACAGAACCCCCTCCAAGCTTCAATGCAAGCGAAAGGTAAAAGCCCTGAAATACAACATACAACTCATCCAAAGGCAACCACTCAGTCAACACAATCCGACAGAGATGAAGACATTATTATGCTTATTGATGAAACGGATCTGGCCGAAATAGACCTAGAAAAACTGAAGGAATCCCTCAACCAAAGGGATCTGCAGCATATCCCAGTAGAACAGCTCAGGAAAGTGCACAAAGTGTTTACTGACTCCATGGCAGGATCCACAGCTAGATTGGGCATCTCTTCAGATCCCAACCCCGAGCCCAAGAAATCCACCAAGGAAGGCAGGAGACGCGGATGCAAACCAGCCCAACAACTCATTCGGGAGGCAGGGCACTTAATGATCAACTCGGGCCAGATACAGAGGCTATCAGAGGGATATCTCCACCCCCCCCACCTTCCTCATGATGAAGACTATATCTTGGAACATTAGAGGTCTGAATGGAAGATCCAAGCAGCAGATCCTCCGAGAATGTATTAAGACAGAGAATCCAGATATCTTACTACTGCAGGAGACTAAGTGTGCAGGACGGGAGGCGGAAAGTATCTTCAGGAGCAGCTGGAGAGATGGGGAATTCCTCTTTAAGGACTCAGTAGGCGCGACTGGAGGACTGGCTATCCTCTGGAACTCGCAAACGGTCACTCTAACTCACCCCTTCTCTACAAAAGACACCCTAACAACCTACTTCAGAGTTACAGCCTCTTCCAAGGAAGGGGCCATTACAAATGTATATGGCCCGCAATCTCTCCAAGACAAGGAGAGCTTTATACAAACCCTTCACTATGTTCAAACCCTCATACAATCGCTGCACTGGATCATTGGAGGCGACTTCAACATGATCCTAACTCTGTAGGAGAAAACTGGAGGAATTAAACGGCTGGAACAGGACAGTGGTAAGTTCAAAACCCTTTTAGAGCACTTAAATCTGGTCGACATGGAAACCCGAAATGGAATTTTTACCTGGTCCAATAGAAGATTAGGGCACCAGCACGTGGCCTGTAGGCTGGACCGCTTTCTAGTGACAGAAGCACTCATTGAAAGCGACCAGGAAATGGAAGCAAATATCATTCCTAAATCAGGGTCGGACCACTGGCCCATAGTCTTTTGTCTGGATCTGGGATTCCCCACCAGGCCCAAGCCCTTCCGTTTTGAAATTTTTTGGCTTACTCACCCGGACTTTAACCAGCTGGCACATGCCTAGTGGGCCCAGGAATAAATTGATCATGGCACTCATATGTACAAGCTCCAACAGCGCCTCAAAAACTTCAAACTTTACTTAAAGGAGTGGAACAAGTCCACCTTTGGGAACATCCTTCTCAGGAAGAGGGAAATTGAGAGTCAACTTGAGGAACTTCAACGAACACTAATAACAGGGAGCTGAACTCAGAACTTGGCAAAGGAAGAGGAAAGACTCATAACGGATTTAGAAATATGCAGAGAATAGGAAGAAATCTTGTGGAGGCAAAAGTCTAGAGTCCAATGGCTTAAAGAAGGGGAGCGCAATACAAAATTCTTCCATAGGGCGATGACACATTGCAGATACATCAATTGCATCACCCAGTTGGAGGATGGGGAGGGAAACCCAATAAGAGATCATGATCGAATAGCGGAAGCACTCACCTCCTTCTACCAAGATCTCCTCACAGAGACCAACACAAACAGGGAAGAAGCCATCCAAAAAGTCACCCGGAACATACCTAAGCTGATCAGTTCTGGGCAGAATACAACACTATCAAGGCCTGTTACTCAGTCTGAAGTGGACTCAGCAGCAAAGGACATGCCTACAGGTAAAGCACCAGGCCCTGATGGATTCACAACGGACTTCTTCCATTACTGCTGGGACATGATCAAGGAGGATGTCTGGAGGGCAGTCGAAGAATCCAGAACATTCGTTCAAGTTCTCTCTGCTCTGAACGCGACCTTCATCACTCTCATCCCCAAGGAGGAGCGCGCCACCAACCCGAAGCAGTTCAGACCAATCTCCCTTTGCAATGTCATTTATAAAATAATCACAAAGGTCATTGCTAATCGCCTCAAGCCGATCCTGCCGACCATCATCTCTAATGAGCAATCTGGATATGTGGAGGGCAGACAAATCATGTACAACGTCATACTGGCCAATGAGGTCATCCACTCCCTAAAAACAAACAAAATACCAGGTATGCTTATCAAACTTGACCTCTCGAAAGCTTTTGAAAGATTAAGTTGGCAATATATGTGGTCGGTTCTGGAATCCTTTGGCTTTGCCAACCACTGGGTCGATTGGATTCTCAAGCTCACCTCTTCCTCCTTCTTTTCAATCCTTGTTAATGGCACTCCCTCCCGACCTTTTCGCTCCACTAGGGGAATCAGGCAAGGAGATCCCCTTTCTCCTTTCCTCTTTGTCATCATGGCCGAGGGCTTAGGCCGCTATCTCAAAGCGGCGGTCCTGGAAGGCTCACTCGCTAGACTGCCTCTCCACAACCTACACCCAGCACCTTCACACAGCCAATTTGTTGATGATACACTCCTCATGAATACCCCCATGGTCAGAGAAGCCACTAAGCTCAATTCAATCCTCTCTGACTTCTCGGACGCCTCTGGCATGATGCTCAACCTGGATAAATCCAAACTCTTTTTCTTTAACACACCAGCCTCTGTTCAGGCTCACCTCTCTGGTCTGCTTGGTATTGCTAGAAGCTCCCTCCCTTCCACTTATTTAGGCATTCCCCTAACAGGAGAATCTGTGAAAACTATCTCTTGGGATAGCTTGTTACTATCCATTTCCAACAGGCTGAATAATTGGACTTTCAGACCTCTGAACATTGCCGCCCGACTGGTCCTACTCAAGTCAGTTCTCCAAGCTCTGCCCACTTATCTTTTTACAGCACTGGCCGCGCCCACCTCGGTCATCAAGGCTATCAGAAGCCTTCAACGTAATTTCTTATGGAAGGGAAATCAGAATAACAGGAAATGGGATTTAGTTGGATGGGATAAACTTTGCAAGCCCAAAAAGCAAGGAGGGTTGGGAATCCGAGATCCGGGGAAGATGAACCAAGTCATGGGAGCCAAGATGTGGTGGAGGTGGCTGCAACATCCGCAAGAACTTTGGGCGAAGATGTGGAAGCAAAAGTACGCCCCGAACGATCACTCCAACCAATTAATAAGATTTAATGAACAGGTGCAAGGCTCCAACATCTGGAACACAGCCTAGCGAAATCATCTCCTGATACAGCAGCACGCCTTCTGGGAGATAAGAAATGGTGAAAGTGCACTCTTCTGACAGGACTCATGGCAAAAACTACCCCCTCTTGAGGATATGGAAAGCCTTAACACCATCAAGCTCAAGCTACAACAAAGAAGACTCACGAGGTTTAAAGACTTTTGGATCCCAACTCAAGATAGGCAACCCTGGAGAAAATGGAAAACCAATAGAACAGAGCTACAGATTACGGAGGAGACCGACCTTCTACCGTGGCAGGAATGCATGCAATACCGGAAAATTCCAAGTAAAGAAGGATCGGATGTTCTCAGATGGGGCCATTCCACATTTGGCATTTTCTCGATCAAAGAGGCTTACCATTTACAAGGAAATCCTCCATACCAGATACCCGAAACAATCTGGAACAGAGTCTGGCAACCCTTTCTATGGCCCAAGGTATCCTTCTTTCTATGGCTCACAGCTCAAAACCGCATCCTCACTTGGGACAACCTGCGCAAGAGAGGCTTCACAGGCCCCTCCAGGTGCACCCTCTGTCAGCAAAACGAGAAAACCATGGAACACCTCCTCAATACCTGCCACTAAAGCCAACAGGTTTGGGACTGGTGCGCCCAAGCCATGCGACGTTCACAGAGACACCGAGGAAGCATTCGGGACACCTTAGTTAACTAGGAAACAATCTCCTTCCACAATCCAATTCTCCAGCGCATATGGCAATTACTCCTGGGCTTTACGTTATGGTCAATCTGGAAAGAAAGGAACAATAGAACTTTCAACTCCAGACAGTCCCCCCCTACCAATACTTGGGAAAGGGTCAAGCTGCTCATCCGAGAAACTATTCACAGCCAACCCTGGTTACACGAAGACACGCAATGCAAGCCCGAGGAAAAAATCATTCTAGAAGGCTGAAACCTACAATTGCGCTTGCAGCCACAAGGGAGATCCAAAATCGGGAAAGACAACAGTCCCACGCATTGGACCCCACCCCTACCTGATGTTTTCAAGCTCAACTTTGATGGGGCCTCTAGAGGAAACCCTGGACCGGCCGGCTTCGGGGCCGTCCTTCGGAACCACATGGGCAAGATTATTCATATGATCGTTGGTTTTCTGGGTGAAAATACAAACAACGTGGCGGAGCTCACAAGCCTAGTGAGAGGCCTCCAAACTGCTGTTCATCATCAGTATCATCGACTGGTCATTGAAGGAGAATCCCAAGTAATAATTCAACTCATCTCCAAAATCCTTCACGGAAAGCCCCCTTGGCGGATCTCCCCCAGCTGGAGACTCTCCAGTCTTTTGGAGGATTTTGGCGATATTATCAACCCCAATCTTACCCTAATCCCTTCTCATGTTAAACGAGAAGCCAACAAGATTGCGGATCATCTGGCAAATACATGGATTGATGCCAACACAGAACTCATATATTGGTAGGCCCATGACTCTGAAGAAACAGATCTCTCCAGGCACTGCAGAGACCTTGCTTATAGAGATTTCCCAGCCCCGGATGGGGTGACACGTAGCTCAGGGGCTACAGGTGGACTTCCACTTGGCCCAGGCATAAATGCCGATAGCCGCCACCCACGAGCCTGTATTAACCATGGGGGACGACCATAGTTGCAGTGGCAGGACGGAGGGACCTTTCCCTCGAGCGAGCATTTACAACTTCAGAGCTCCTGGGATGGAAAGGGTTAAAGGTAGGAGGATGACCTCGACTCTCGATTATTTGGTTTTCCATTTGCCTGGACAGAGCAGGACGACACCCACCTCGGATTCGAGCTCTGCCTAGAAGCTCTGGTGCGGTCCAATTCTCATCGTGTCCAGTATTCATCGTGACGCTCTGGTGCGGCTTTGCATTTTGCATATTGCTTGGATGCTCTGGTGCGGTCCATCATTTTCGCTGCATTTCTTCCTGACCGCCACGAGACAGAGCACGCTTGCCTGTGCCTCGCACCTTAACTTGCAATTGCATTTGTTCTGCTCCTGGTTCATTGGCCTTCACCTGCATTTGCCCTGCTCCTTCATCATGGCTCGAAAGCGCGACAGACCTCGCCGTGGCGCGGCTTGGGAGGCTCATAAGGCGCAGCGGCGTCGTAAGGAACAGTTGGAACGTGCCTTGGCACTGGCGACGTCCATTCTTAGGAAGAAAGCCAGGGCAGATAGACTGGCGCGGCTTGCCACCATAGCTGAGCCTGGTGTTGGTTGCAGTCGAGACATCAAAGGGAATGCGCCAGGCAACCTGCAGAAAGCTGGTATTGAGGAGGAGTTTCCCCCCTACATAGTGGTGGAAGACCCGTCCATGGAGGACCTGTCGATTATTGAGAAGACTCGTGGGGCGACCCATCCGGAAACACACAGACCCACTCTGACCTTGCTAGATGATACCCCCGGTTGTATCGTGGAGGAAATACCCTGGCCTGGTGACGACATTTGCAGTTGCCATGGTGCACAGGCGAACGAAGCAGGCTCGAAGGTTGCAGAGGTTGATGCAGAGCAAAGGGTGTTCGAAACGGGTACTGAAGCGACGGTGGACGTGGGTGGTAGCATGCATGGTTCACTCATCCGGGAAGAGCACCTGGCTCTAATGTTTGAGCTTCGTGGGCACCTGTCGGACCTGGAACATTGGGCTCTCCTCATGGGCCAGCGAATGGACATGTTCCTCGATGCGTTTTCCAACGCGCTAGCTAAGCGGAAATGCCCCCTCTACGCACAAGATTTCTCCATTCTGGCAGGGACCACGCGACATACTAGCAAGGATGACAGGTCACCAGGCACCTAGGTTTCATATGCTCTTTCGGTTCCTAGTTTTATTTGCTCTCTTGGTTCCTAGTTTTATTATACTACTGTTATACGTGTATTCAGACCATTTGACATCTGTCCTGGTTTCCTCCGAGCAGGACAGATGCCACTCTGTTATTATGCTTTTTATGCTATTGCTACTTGCCCTCTATATTTGTTGGTTTCCGATAATCGACAGCATTTTGGGTGATTCCAGACCTACTCTTTTGTACACTCTGTAAAAGTTTTGTTTATCTAATATAGCAGGTTCCACTTTTTATTTAAAAAAAAAAAAAAAAAGATTGATTTAGATTTTTAAAAAGGAAATATTTTAAAGCCCAACTTTTATAGATAATTATAGATAAAGTTATATTTATTTTTTCAAATTTTAAAGATAATTGTTTTAAAATAATTCAAAATTTTGAAAGAATAAATTTTATAGAGAAAATTCAAAGGAATAAGGTAGAATTATAATTTCCAAAACTTTGAATGATCAATTTTATGGAGAAAGTTCCCATAAAGAAGGTAGAACTATAATTTCCAACAAATTTTTAATAAAATTTGAATTTTTGTTTTTAAAGATTGAATTTATCTATTTATTAAATTATTTCAAAAAATTATTATGGATAAATTTGAAATTAAATTTATATAAATAAAAGATATAAATTATTTAAAAAAAATTAACTATTTTTTTAAATTATTATTTTTTTTTTTTTTTGATAATGATGATGATTAATGTGCACTAAGATTAAATTGGTCTATCTAACTTTAAGAGGGCAAGTGATTACTTGAGATTATTCAAAGTGACAATCTAAGAGAAAGTGATTTTCATCTTCAACTTTCTTAGTGTCACAAAGGTGACACATTCTTTCATCCCATGATGTTTTAGGAATTGATCAAAGCCCACTTTCACTATAGAGCTTGTTTTTTTCTTTACACTTGGAAAAACAGATAAATAATTTTGATCTTCTAAAATAGAGTTGATTACATACTTATATTCTAGAATAGGTGAACACAAAATATAATATTCACTTGCAATTAAATATTAATAATAAAATAGGTTGAAAGAGTCATCTAATAAAACTCAAAACTCACAGAAAAAGCTAAATCAAATTTTTAAAATTAATTCATTTATTTACCTATTTAAAAAAATATTATATATATATATATATATATATATATATATATATATATATATATATATAAAACAAATGACACCTCTAACTTGAAATTCATCTATTAAGTGTAGAACCATATCAAATAAGTGGAAAAGCAAAGGATATTGAGGGAAAATCGATAAGAATAAAATTAAGGTGTCTAAGTTATATTAAAAACAAACTATAAATATATAATAACTCTAACTTGAAATTCAAACATCTATTAAATGTAGAACCAGAGCAAAGGATATTGAGGGAAAATCTATAATAATAAAATTAAGGTGTCTGACGTATATTAGAAACAATATATAATAACTCTAATACCTCTAACTTGAAATTCAAACATATATTAAATGTAAAACCATATCAAATAAGTGAAAGAGCAAAGGATATTGAGGGAAAATCTATAAGAATAAAATTAAGGTGTCTGAGGCATATTAATTTTTTTTTTATGAATATATAATAATTTTAAGAATAAATAATTTCTAATGTAAAGAATTTTTAAGAAATCTATAAGGATAAAATTAAGATGTTTGAGATATATTAAAAACAAATAATTTATTATAAATATAATAACTCTAAAAGGAAAGAGAAAATAGAAAATGTAGAAAA
>ML789741.1:332806-345832 GCA_009831015.1 Picea engelmannii
AATCATATATAAAAAAAAATACATGGATGAAATGTAAGACTAAATAAGTTAGTGATAACTTTAATTCGAGTGATGGATACCTTGGTAACCACTTTCATTTTAATTGTTGATATGCTTGATTTCTCTTGCATTTACAAATTTGCACCTCAATGCTATTTGAAATAATGTAAATCCCACGACAAGAGCTTAAATATTCTAGCGACATGATCCCCTCATGAGATGCTTGTACTTGTGTTTGTGATTATGGTTGGGGACATGTGCAAGTCTTGAGAAATTTTAATGGAATAGATACCTTAGAATTGAGTCTTCTTAGTAGAAGGGAATCCTTTATAGCATGCTAGAATCTTCTAATCATTATTATATCTCATGTAGGACAATTTCCATGTGCTTGTATTGATGAGAAACCCATGTTTTGTTTTTTTGTAAATTCCATAACTATATTAAAAATACAATATTAATACAAGTAAAAAATTAGTGATGGGTTGTGGGATGTTCATCCCAAGAAGTTGACAGAAGTGATCTGGAAATTGAGGCCTGCCCAAGTTGGGAAACTAGGCTAATAAAGTTTGACAAACAGACCTTCCCTTTGAACGGAAACCAGGATTACAAAATGCAGTTAAAATAGTTGACAATGTAATTGTTGTCATGAAAACAAAGAGTAAACTAGATTGTAAAACCTAAAAATAAACAAGAGCTTGGGAATTGAACAAGCTTTCCATGAACACTTGGAGGGCCATCCGGAGGGGTTTCTTCCATAATGGGGCAACCACCAAAATCATTGTCACTGGAAGAGCTGGTGTTTTCTGAGCTTGCTTCTTTGATTGGTAGACCTGCACTTTTGATGGAGGGAGTCGTCTGTGAGTTCTTCTTGTTGGGTTGATCCACTGTCAAAATCTTACCTTTTCTCTCTAGTGGAGACAAGTTGTTGGGATGGACCTCTAGAGGAGGAAAGCTGGCTTTGGGGGAGTGAGGCAAGTTGGAAGGGTTGGGGACGAACACACTCGGGAGGCTGAGGAGGGAGTGTACAAAGAGGTTTTTCGTGAACCAATAGCTACTGCGATGCCTGGGGGTGTGTTGAGTGTCTAGGAGAGAGCCAATTAATTCCTCCTTCGAGTCATTTAATAGTTTCCGAAGAGAACTTGGAACTGTGTCGTCATAACTTTCCTGGTTAACCATGATGGGCGGAGGATTTGTTGTGGATGCACGACCTCCAAGACCACCCCTTCCCAGGATGGGGGTAACGTGCCTTCGAGGAGGCATTGAAAAGAGAAAAATCCTATTGTACACCAGAAGGAGGGTGAACCACAACCACCTACAGGTAGCAGGTAGCAGGTCTTTGTTGGCACAACAAACTTTGATGAGTAGAGCTGTGAATCTGAGTTTGAGTTGATGAGGGTTGGAAAGACAGTTTCTAGAATGAGAATGGCATATGCCTTGGGCATTCAATGCCCACATAGTCTGCATGCGCGCAATCTGAGCCATCGTACTTTGTGTCTATAGGAGCCAAGCTGGAGTGGGAGTCGAAGTTAATGCCCAATGCCTTGAGGTAAGAAGTGAATCAATGCACATGAGGGGAGGGATATTTGGAGCCTCTATGTCCATTGAATCACACGCTGTAGAGGATCATGGTGGTTGCCAAGTGGAGCATGGGGACACCCGCATTTGGGTTTGGAGGGTCCCTGAGAGAAATTCTGATATAGTCTCGCCTGAGAGAGTGATTGGGAATCTCATCCAGGGCATAGTCCCGAAGATCAGAGTTATCCATGATTCCTTCATTCACAATTATGTCCTCCAAGGAGTTGGCCTTTTGACAGACGTTGTGGAAAGAAATGGAGTCCATAGAATCCAAAAGTTGAGCTAGATGATGAAGCCCCTGGTCCAGTCTTCAGCTAGGAGAATTTTTTTCTCTTTGAGATCCATTTTGTAGACGAATTTCCATGGAGATGATGAGTTGAGAGTCACCTTCAACCATAAGAGGGAAGAGAGCTCTTTGTTGGGATATTTGGAGACCTTGGAGAAGACCTGAGAGTTCTTCTACATTGTTGTTTTTGTAGCCTATTTCCCCATAGAAGAGTTGAATAATTGAACTAGAGTTGTCTTTGAAAACACCTCCAAAATTAGTAGGGCCACGATTGCCTTTGGAGGCTCCATCGAAATTGAGTTTGAAGAAACTGTGGGGAGGGAGGCACCATTAATCTAGACTAGAGGGAGACCTTGTGTGGGAATATGGAGTTGGAGGAGGGCCTGCGTGGGGGTAAGGGGTGATGTCCCATAGCTCTAGTATTGTTGCCTCATTTGGCGACGCTTTAAAGTCTTGGTCAGACCATGGAGATGAATCATTTCCAACAATTTTTTTTTTGCAAGTTTCCCAAAGGATGTCTTTATAGGATGAGTTGTCTTCAAATATTATTTGATTACACTCTTTCTAAATATTCCAGACAATGAAACTTGGGATCAACTTCCAGAGACAATTGAGTATAGGGTTCCAATAAGGATTATCAGCCTAAGTTTTTAGAGATTGGGTTACATTACCATGGACTTGGTCAGACCTTCTGCAAATAATCATTACATTGTCCCATAAACGATTGGAGGTAGGGATGTTTTCAAGGAGGTGATATATGGATTCCTCATGGTTTTGACAGAGGGCACAACGAGAAGGTATAGAAAATCCCCCTTTAAGAATTTTTTCTCAAGTTAAGATGTGCCTCCGTTGAACTAGCCAGAGCAAGATTGAGATCTTGGCCATGTTCTAAGAGACCAAAGTTTTGACCAACAAGGATCTAATGGATCTAGATGGGGGTGAATTAGAAATTGATAGGTTTATTTGAATGTAAAGACATATTTTGGACAATACCCCCATCTGATCCTGTCATGGTCCTGGAAGATGTGAATTTTTTGTTTATGCACATCTTGTTCGATGATTGTTCTAGTTTTTGGGGGAAGATAAAGTAGTTAGCCTTGAAGCAGTTGCCATTTCCTAAAAAAATTTTGATTTGTTGTTTCCAAGTTGAAGCCGAAGGTGAGGAGGATATTTTCTATGTACTCCCATCTTAGGCGATCGAAGGCTTTGGAGAGATTTAGCTTGAGAAGCATGTCTGGTTTCTTAATTGTTTTTAGGGAGTGGATAACTTCATGAGCCATAATGATGCCATCAAGTATCTATCTACCCTAGACATAACCCATTTGTTCAGGGGAGATGAGAAGGGAGAGGATAGGTTTTAACCTATTGGCTATGAATTTTGTAATAATTTTGTAAATGTTATGAACACCTATTTCTATATATACTATGTTCATAACAGTAAATGACATTGCAGAGAGCTATAGGTATATACTTACTTGGAGAAACTATGTTTTCTTCTTTAGGAATCAAGGTGAGAAAGGTGGTGTTTAGAGATGGAAGTACCCATTGTCTGTTGCGGGATTCCTCCACAATCTCCAACACCTCTAGATTTAGAAAGTCCCAATAGGCATGGAAAAATTTGATCGTAAAACCATCTAGTCTGGGGGCGATACCTTCCTTCATTTGGGTGACCGCCAGTTCAACCTCCTGTAAAGTGATTGAGCACATTAAATAGGCATCATGGTGATCAGTAACCAAGCGAGGGATGTGGCTAGCTACTTGTTGGATTGAGCCCCCCCTGGACTAGTTCTCCTCCGAGAGGAGATATTCATAATAGGAGACTGACTCTTTTTCAATGTCTTTGTGACATTCTAGTCTGGATCCATCTACTTTTTTTAGGCACGATATTCTATTGTGCATTCTATGTTGGATGGTGGAGTGATGGAAGAAAGAGGTACTACGCTCACCTTCTTTTAGCCAGGAGATTCTTGATTTTTGTTTCCATAATATTTGTTCATGCATGCATCGATCAATTATTTGAGATTCAAGTTTTTCTTCCTTGGTGGAGAGTGCCTTTAATCATCCATCATTGATGATTTGTAGGTGAAAATATTCCATTTCCTGCTCCAAATTGGTTTTGGTAGAGAAGATGTTCCCAAAGTTAGATTTTTTCCAGATTCACAGATGTTGTTTCAACATTTTTAATCTTTGTTGGAATCTATACATTTTGGAGAAGCCCAAGGGATTGGTTGAAGACCACTAGTTTTGGATCATTGGCATTAACTTTGGGTGAGTTGACCATAATTTTTCAAATATGAATGGGCGAAAATGATTTTTACCGCTTTGGTGCTAGTGCATGAATATGGGTCGTTGGTCTAATCCTGAAGAAGGGAGGGTGGTGGTGGAGAGTTCTTCCCCTACCATTGTTATTTCTTTGGAGACTAGAAATTTGTCAATACATGAGGCTATGTAAGAGGATCCTCCTCGTCTGTTATTCCTAGTGTAGATTCCATTAGTGGTTTCCAAGTCCACCAACCTATTTCCCTCGATGAAGTTCTTAAACACGATGTCTTCCGGTGTGAGAATGCGATGACCTCCTTTTCTTTCTCGGAGATTGGTGATGAGATTGAAATCACCTCAAATGATCCAATTTTTTCTGGGATTCTCTTGTCTATACCAATCCAGGAAGTTTAGAAGATTGATCTTTTGATCGAAAGATTGAGGACCATAAACATTAGTAACAAAGCTAGGCACATCAGTTCCTATGGGATGGAAAGAGAATGGAATAGAGTTTCGAGTGGTGGTGAAGTCGTTGAGAAGTATTTCTGAAGGATTCCATGTAATCACAAGACCACTAGCAACCCTAGTCATATCAACTGCAATGGAGTTGTTTTTTTTCCAAAGGCGCGATAACAACTCCTGAAGATTATCACTATTGCTTTTGGTTTCTTGGATTAAGAGCATTGTGGGTTTTTCCTGGAGTATCTTCCTACGAAGCATTTTGTGCTTGTTGATGTAATGTCCCCACTTTGGGACATCATCACAGGGCAGAGATTTATGATGACCAGAGTAGCCAGATGGGTGCTAGAGCGAGTATAGGGGTATTTGAGAGGCATTGTGGAGTCCAGCTTGCATTGATGATCATATTCCATCATTATAATCCATTCCGCACAGGTTGGATTTGGTTTCGTTTCATTCCGACGATTTCCATGATTTTGACTATTTTGAGCTATAAGTCAATGGAATTCACTGAAGAGGTCATTTTGGGCACATTACTTGGAGGAACCTCTCAGTGTAATAGCTCATTGGAATCAGGAGGAGTAACACTATAGGATGGGATGGCTACAAGTGACTTTTAGTGGCCAGGGAAGCCACAAGGAGAGATAAGGAGCTTTTCAAAGGTAAAAAGGTTAATTAATTAATTAAAGTGATTTAATTAATTAATTAAATATTAATAAAATGAAAGTCACTTTGGAGGGACAAGAGGAGCCAAAAAGTATAAAAGAAAGGCAAGGGCCTCTTCTCATTCATTCATGTATGATCTTATTTTGATTTTTGGCTTCTAGCTAGTGAGCCCAACATTGGGGGTTTTGAGGGTTTTGACTTAACAAACCCTAGAAGACGATTTGATGGTGAAAGATTCCACCTAGCTTTTCCCAAGATTGGTCTCGGAGATGCAATACTCTCCCACACCATTCTAGTTAGATCTACATCAGTGCAGGAGGTTCTACACAGCCACAGGCACAGGAAGAGGAGGAGGGCGCACCATTGGGGGTTTCCAGCAAGGGGGATGCACCATCCTTGGAGAGAGATTTGTTGTAGGAGATTGGCAAGGCCGTTGAGGATTCTATCACTTGGGTTTTCATTACAGGGCCTTGGACATCGGATCTAGTGCTTTCTGAGATAGTTTTATGGCTCAGATTATTTCTTGAGCAGTGGGGCGAATTGAAGAGAAGGAGGGCATTTTTGTGATCCAGATCTAGTCCGTTTGGAGGGGTTACACTTCATATATGACCGTGAGACTTCACCTAGTGACTTGCAGTGTCCTGATCTATATTTCTGGAGAGTTTCAGAGCATCTGGAGGCCTCCTTCAGCAGGGCCAAATTATCTAGGGCTTTAGTCATCCAGTGGGGCGCACCATTCAGTGGGGGATTTCAGATATACAGAGATTGAGAGGGATCTTGGAGATTCGGGCACCTGGGTTGTTCTTACCATCACCCGATCTATCAGTTGGCATATTTCTTAGGGTGATTGGACACTTTTGGTAGCAGGGCCGAGTTATTGAGGGTTTCAGCCTTCTATTGGAGCATGGCATTCTTCAACTGGAGAGTTTTGCATTCAGATCTGCTTGTATTGATCTTCATTTCTTATTCATCCTTTGGAGGCATCTTTTGTATTAGCAGGAGCATTTTGTAGCAGCTCTTATCTATTGTCTATCTTCTTGGCCATCTATTGAGCATTCCAGATCGACATCTTCATTGCAACAAGTTTCTTTATTTTATGAATAAAGAAGAATTGAGATGTTTTGGCTTGTCTATCTTATTGCATATGGTTGAGGTATGTTCCATGGTTATCTCTTTCTGTTATTTGCTGCATACACACATATAAACACATCTAAAAAGACACCAAAACAATGATGATCCTTGCATAATGGCTTGGGATTATTATAGTTGAGACCATTGATGACCCTGACATTCCAAGAGATGAACTCCATTAGGAACATTGAGTGTTGGAGGGGAAGAATTCAGTGAGTTAAGTGTATTTCTCTGACTCGACTAACCTGGATCCCAAAGTGGCGATGCATTGTAGATCTGTTTTACATCCTCTCTTTTGAGATCTTTGACTGCTTTTTTTGGATCATTTGGGGGTTGTTTTGAATTCCTAGCATGGATCACATTTTGGCTTTGTTGAGAACTTCTTTGAGTATATGGATCTGATTTGGGGATATTGTATGGAAGGTTCGCTTCTTGCATGCATTCTCTAGACCTAGGAGATATAGCTCTCCTAGATCTAGATCTCCCATGTCTTCATCCATTAGAACATCAAAGTCCTGGCTGGATGAGTAGATCGGGATTTCTTGTGAGGGCATTGTGGACGAATTGGGATGAGTGTTGATCTTTGTGATGACTGGATCTAGAGACAAGTTGTTTCCCTGGTTCTGTATGGTTTCCTCGTGCTTCTTTTTGGGGACCGATTGATCTTCGTCCTCATTGTGGTTTGCCTCGTCCAATTAATGGGAAAGAACATGAAAGTTATTGCTTGTTGAAGGATCTGAGGATTTGGACGCAGATTGGAATTTATGGTTGAACCGTCATCGGTTGGGGATAGTCCTGAATCCTTCTCATCTGTGTGTGTTTCTCCTTTGAGGTTTACCACCGATTTATTTTGAGGGAAGTCTCTATAAAGGTGTCCATGTTCATGACACTTGAGACATCTGAAAGGAACATGATCATAGTCTAAAGTTTGGATCCACTCTGTGTCCTCATGTGCAAGACAGATGGAGTCCAGCAGGACTTTGGCTATGTGCATGTAGACGCAGATCTTAGCATATGAGGTGTATTTGTTGGTCTTAGTTTTCTGTTCTATTTTGACGAAATTACCCAAGGTGTTTCCAATGTCTTTAAGGGTTTCATCATCCCAGTAGTCTTGTGGCAGGGAGTATAATATGATCCAGACAAGATCCCATGTGAAATATTCCTTGTATGGGTTGAAGCGTTCAGTCCAGTTCTAGAGGTATAAACTTGCAGAGTTGAAGAAGTAGGGATCCCATTCCAGAATTTTGTCCCTATCATCCAACTGAGTGAAAATGATAGTAAAAAATGCTTTTGAGCCAAGTTGGATGTCAAAGTGAGCCTTCAGTTTCCATTTTGCAATGATCCAGCTTAGAAGAGCACACTCTGTGGGTTGAATTCCAATGAATTTTCCTATGAGAGAATAGGTTTTCAAGTATTTGATTCGGGCATTGATCTGGGTTGGGGGAAGCTCGATCCACAAACTTTAATTGGATTTAGATATGCATGTGATTTTTTGGTAGCATCCAATAATGGGTTGTTCACAGGTAGTTGAGAGGCTGTTGGATGGTCTGAATTCTTCTGGGTAGGTTCGTCTTCTTGCATGGGTTCTTTTCTTTTACCAAGAGTTTTATTTAGGAAGTATTTATACAAAAGGGAGGAGCCCCCGAATCCTCCCTTGGGGGAGGCCATGGAATTCTAGAGATGGCTCCCTGTGTCTATGGTGAAAAGGGCAGGAATGAGTGCGTGTGGGGGTTCACGCATGGTCGAGGTTGCATGCATAAAAAAAAATGTGGAAACTTCTTCTGCCTCCTCCCTTCACCAAAGGGACTTTGAACATGCATGCAATCCCCGAGAAACCCATGTTATATATATACACATTTTTTTGTCTTCAAGGAGAGCCTTGTGGGATTCCCCCCATTCCTTAGAATAGCTGGATGGATGTCGACTCAATGGCTAGCTACAATAGATATTGGTAACCTAATGAAACTTAATTAGACACAATCTGAAGACCTCATATAAAACTTCACCTTTAAACAATCCATTCAAACTAATTGTGTAAGAATTTCAAATCCCAACCCAATTTCAGTCTCGCTAATTTTTCGGCCAAAGTTAAATGCCAAACCCAGTTTCAGCACTGTTTCAGCATATGTTACAACACTGTTTCAGCATATGTCTCAGTACTGTTTCAGCATATGTCTCAGCACTGTTTCAACATATGTCTCAACACTCTTTCAGCATATGTCTCAGCACTGTTTCAGCACATGTCTCAGCACTGTTTCAGCATAAGTCTCAGCACTGTTTCAGCATATGTCTCAGCATTGTTTTAGCATATGTCTCAGCACTGTTTCAGCATATGTCTCAGCACTGTTTCAACATATGTCTCAGCATTGTTTCAACATATGTCTCAACACTGTTTCAACATATGTCTCACCATTGTTTCATCATAAGTCTCAGCACTATTTCAGCACTGTTTCGACATATAAAAACTTAACAGAAAATAAACTTCAGAACTAAAACATGAGGATTCTGAACATCGTTTTCAATGCAGAAATAAAATATCAGCAATATGCAAAACTCAGAAAATATAGACATAGATTTTCGGTCTAACTTCGACCCTGGAAAAACCCACAAGGGGAAAACCAGTGAGAGAGGGATTTTTATTATTTATGAGCTTCTGAGAAATTCTTTTACAGCATATTCATCTTCATAAATTTACACAAACTTATCTGGACTTTCTTTCGCTAAAATCCTTTTGAACAGTCCTAGAAAATGCTCCTCGATTTCTGTCTTAGAAATACGTACAACTGTACGACTGTCCCAACAATTAATGCTGTATGGACTGTCCCAAAATTTGTGCCAAAACTTTGCTAAGACTGTACAAAAAACCCAACATGAACATCTCCTTGTAAATCGTGTTGTACGACCCCTAAGATTCGTGCCAAACTATACGGATTGTACGAAAATACACTTAGAAATTTATCACAGTATTTACCTCAATTTCTGTGCCAACAAATGTTGTACGGAAGCCTTGGAATGCATGCCAATACTCTCAGAAATTGTAGCTGTTGTCCTCCTCGACTTCTGTGCACATTAAATGTTGTACGACCTCCACAAATCCGTACAATACGACCTGTTCTTCCTTGTTGTCTGCTGCCTCGAAATCCGTACTTTTCTTTGCCTTGGGATGTGTGCTCTCCTTCAACAAATGCTATCTCTTTTCTCAGCTTGACCTCTCTCTTTCTCTTGGCATCTCACCAAGGATCTGACCTTGGCATCTCACCAAAGGTCCCTTCTCTTTGCATCTCACCAAGAGTCTCTTGATCTTGGCATCTCACCAAAGATCTGACCTTGGCATCTCACCAAAGGTCCCTTCTCTTGCTCTCTCTTGTTCTCTCAACAAGAATGCTTGAACTACCCAAGAATGGGTGCACCCTCTTGCCCTAATCAACCTCATGAGGGAAGGTGAGGGGTTTTCTAATCTAATGGTGGAGATTAGATTATATGGGTGGCTGAGATTTGGTGTCTCTTCACTCACCCTCACTTTAATCATAAAGTCACCTTTTAATTTGCATCTCACAAATTAATTTGACTAAGACCCACATTAGGCACTTTCTCCCCCTTAGGAGCCTAGGGAAGAGAAACACTTGCCTTGGTACTTTATTTTAATTAAAAATTTAACACTCCCTCATACTGAGGAAAGTGTTACTCAACACTCCAAGCTTGTCCCTGAAAAATACAAACTTGCCCTTGTTCAATGACTTCTTCAGTCTACACACATGAGACTCTCTCCCATGCACCTCAGTCTTCTTCCCAGAGAAAGCCTCCTCAGGAGTCATGCTCCCCACAGCCCTGTGAGGACTCCTGTTCTATAGATAAACTGCAGTGTAGCATGCCTCATCCCATAGAAATAGTGGCAACCCCTGATCATGTAACAAGGCTCTCACAGCCCTAACAATGGCCCTGTTCTTCCTCTCAGCAACCCCATTTTGCTGCTGTAACAACCCCACTACCTAAATCAATTTTTTTCGGTCCTCAGTCGGACTCGAACCCTTAAATAACCATGGAGACCCAACACAAATTGGCTCTTTTTTCTTCTTCTTCATTCTCATGCGATCGCAGGTCGTGGTCATGGTCCAATTTGAACGTAGTGCCTATTTGAATTCTACGCCTCGACGCTACAGTAAGGTCCAAACCTTAGATTCTGCAACCATCGAAGCTCGCCAGGGCTAACGTACATCCCATAGGGATGGAATTCCCATGGGGTTAGCGAATGGCCAATAGGAATAACCCTCAATGGGGTAGAGAATCGCCAATGGGAACAAGCCCCGTCGCGCGGTTAGATGTAATACAGATGGCGAGAGGAAATCACGACACAGTGGACGTCACGACAGGGAAGGGGTCCCACTTCAAAAGCCACACTATTCTGGACCCCCCCCCCCTCATTAAAGGTAGAATGGCAAGGGGGCTCTGGAATGCATCCTTAGCCGTAGATTTGGATGGGTGGATTCGGGTCGTCCAGATATGCTCACCACTTATCCTAAAGCATAACCATGTCCGGGTTTAAGATAACGTCTTGTTCCCACATCTAACAGTCATTACGGTCCCGAAGTTCCTCCGAAAGAATCTCCTCCGTCCATTGGGGTTTCGAAGTTTCTAATGTCGCAATTCATGAGTCCTCAGAACTCGCGATTCTCTGATTCCCAATATGCCGATAGCATATTGGATCTTCAGGCTAAGCCCTGGTCAATGTGACCACAACCTTCACAAGATCACAACCTTCAATCCTGTCGGGGTTTCGCGCCTTTCAGTGTCATGATGTGCAAGTCCCCTGGACTCTCGATCCTCCACTGTGACCCACACTCCTGTGACAAATCGGGAAATCGCGTATCGGGATATCGTGATTCCCGTTGAACTTGTTCACGAAACTCTCCAAGTCCTTAACCCCGATATGGTAACACCTGTCCTCCACTATCTCCTGCTGTGGCCCACACAGCTCTCCCGTCGGGATATCGCGGATCGCGATTCCAAGGTGTGGGAGTTTCTTACTTCCAGAAACTCCGATTCTCCGATTCCCGACTTCTGGGATCTCCTGACACATATCCCTCCAAATGGACGGTCCCAATTCTTTCGGGACTTCGGAACTTTCGTTGTCTTGGTTCCTTCGACCTCAGAAATGCCGATTTCTCGACTCTCCGACTCTCGTCAGATTTTTGACACCTGTCCCTCTGAACGGACGGCTCGAATTTTGTCGGGGTTTTCACATAGGACTTCCCCGATGCACCGAACGCCAATGGCGCTTGATCTCCACCACGTTTCCTCTACCAAAGGACGGTCCATATCCTTATCGGGATCTCGAGACTTGTGATGTCTCAGTTCTTACGACCTCTAGGATCCCGATTTCCCGAGTGCCGATATCCCGATGGATAAACCTCGAACCACTTTTGTTCAATCTGACGGCTGTCGGGTAATTTTCCCAGATCTGACATCCCAGATCTGTTCTTCTGCGCACACTCTAGAGACTTAAGCTCCAGGCATCTTCTCCCGATCCAACGGCTGACGGCTGTCTGCTCAATATATGACGACTCAGACTTGCTCCACCTCGCGCACTCTTCCACTACTTCGTGGATGTGGAAAGATCAACTGTCCAAATGTTCTCATGGACCTTGGGGATACTACGATCCCGATTTCCTCGCTATTCACGAAGATGGGTGGAAAAGAAGCAAGAGGCGTAACGCTCTTACTACTTCCGTCAATCTGATGGTTGTGAATGACCATGGGTTTTCCGACAGGATCCCATCCGTCGATTGGTTACTCATCCCTACGCTACTACCTCGAAACCTTAAGAGGGTCATTCCTCCTCGTACAGGGTTATTAAGACTTGCCCATTCAAGTCCCTTTTCTGGGTTCTTTGTGAACCTTTCTAAGGAGGGAAAATCTCAGCGACGAGATCTATTCCGGGGCATTCCTGGGAACAGACAAAGGGAAACAAACTCCCGAGGATGGGCTGGAGAACTGAATTGGTTCAACCTAGGCATACTTAGATTCATTTATCAACATAAGTCATGCATGGTTCCCTCTGTCATAAGCACATATCTATATATTCTTATCAAAACACTGCACAGACATTCTTATACTATAATCATTCATAATTTCATAGTTCTGCGAGCAAATATAACAGTATATGAATTTCAAGACACAATATGTAAAACACTTATCAGAAGTAACTTCAGAAATGGGTGCAACTGCTGAGAGGGGTGCTTGTTTCCACCCAACCGTAGGCGTAGCGACTCCCAGCGGATTTACCACTAGCCACCCCCGAGCTGAGACCACGATGCTCTGAGACTACGTCTCTCTGTCTGCCAGTGATCAGGAGCGAAGGTTGCAATCCTTCCTCTTTGCTATCACCCACTCTACATAATGCCAGAGTTCCCCTCGCGTCCCCCCCTCTCAATCGCCTCTGCCATATTCCTTATCCTCTCGCGAGGTTGCGTGTGGCGTGATTTCCCTCGCACTGATCAGGCTTGACGTCTCTACGGATGGGCAGTTCACCATCCCATCCCTCATCAATCCATCTGCCTACCAATCTGCGAGCCATTAATTTTCAGGGCCAACAAGCCACTTTTGGTTCTCCGGGCCAGTGGAGTCCAAATACGGTATTTAATTCTCGGTGG
>ML789741.1:348383-369106 GCA_009831015.1 Picea engelmannii
TCTCCCCTTCTTCCAATTCTTTCTACATCGCCTGGGGATTTTCAGCCCAGTCAAGTTACCTCTAAGGTCTCACTGCCTTTCCTCAATCACAGCTTCAACCAAGCTGTATCAATTAAACGTACTCATTTATTCAGTTAATCATATTCAGGGGTTTACTGGCCTCTTACCAACCAAACTGGTTTCCACAACTGCCCTTTTTCTGAGCAACCCTGGTTTAGGCCCATCCTAACTCTTAGGATACTTCAACATGCTTTAGTAGCAACTCTTTGTTCATAATGATTCAGGAACATGTGCATCCTACACACTTCCATTAGGTTATTAGAATGGTCAATATTCGGTTATTAGTCTTCTATTACTTACATGATTTTTCCAAAATGTAATCCAGGATTCTTATACATGGATAGGCCTTGCAGATCCTTTTCCAACCTTCAACGATTATCAGGGTTGTGACTCTGTTCTTCTGACAGAGACCTTATACAATTCCTTCACCAGGAACTCCTTCAACATGCAACTTCCTTGTTGCAGATCCATCACCACTTGTGATGGCCTCAACCTTGAGTTAGCTTTTTAGTGGTCTACCAAATATTCCCTTAAGGAATATAACATGCATCTTTGTTAACTTACATCTACGATGTACTTAACCACTTTCATAATCCTAGGCCTTCATGTAGCTATCATAGTTATATTTCATAGCCTACATACATTTCCATTTTTAAAATTAGTCATCTCAGGATTTATTCACAGTCCTTCTCATTGTGATCTGCAAAGGCATAACCATTTGCCTCTTATCATGACAACAAAGCATCCTTTCTCGTTTAATCTTTCATTTAATTGTACTGGATCTTTCCCGAGGATATGGAGTACATTCCCTTTAAGCTATCCTTCAAGACAGATCCTTCATGTCTCCTCAGAATGGAGTTAACCATGCATCCATTGTGTTCATTCGATTTTGGAAAGTGTAAGTCTTGCCTCATGTTTCACTCATCAAGGCCATCATGTTGGGCCTTTAGTATATTTATACTCTTACATCGTACATGTGCATTACTTGCACATTCAATATACCATTCATACCTTACTGGTATGATTATCAGGCTTCTTAACATGGAGTTCCTCGGTGCATTGACTCATGCACTATTCATCATATTATCTCACGCCTTCTCCTCACACGACCACTGACAGTGCCCGCGATCCGAACTAAAAGGTGCTTCGCATTTCGTGATTTCAGAATTTCCGTTGCAAGGAACTTTGTTTCCTGGATTCCTGAACTCTGAAAACCTGAAAAACCGAGGCTAGGGTTTTCTTGGCTCTTTCATCCACATGACCCTTTTCTCAGAACTTGGGATCCATTCTCAGACATGCGTCAGGATCCCATTTTTCAACGAATCTGTGGTCAACGCTCTATCGTTTTCCCAACTTCTATTCTATGCGGATCCGACAATCTGGATCCCACGGTCCAGATCTCCCCGGTAATCAACAGTCCTGATTAAATCAGTGATTTACCTGGCGTGACTTTGGGAAGTCTACGCTTCCATTTCCCCTATAGACGAAACCTCGAAGCTCTATATCAATGGCTCTCATTGATTCCAATCTAACGGATACTATTCCTCCTGAGCTTATTAGGGTTCCTACCGGACTAGTCTCATAGTCCAACTCATATGGGTGTTACCCTCTCTTTATGAAAATGACCAACAAGGGTCACTCTTGGGAATTAACAATAGCCCCAAAGGACTCCTTAAACAGGTTATCCTCATGGTCGATTCTAACCATTATAGGTCAAGTAAATCTGACCCTATGTATTTTCACCAATCCTCTCAATCATGAGGAATTGTACGCTCAAGGTTTAGTCTCTTAATAATGCAGAAATCATAACTTTCTAAGGATCCTACCAGTCCTTACCAGATTTCCCAAATCATGAAGGGTTTCTTCATTTGGGTCGTAACCCTTATCTAACCAACCATCTTAATCGCAAGAGACTCTACCTGCTATAGTAGGTAGCCATCGTTACGCTAAAACAAAACAACTCAGTTCACGTCCCTTGTCTGGCTTGTGCAGCTTCATAGCACAATTTATTCTACCTCTGTCATTTGCACTCAAATATTATCCATGATAACAATCAGATCATCCCTACTCCTATAAGAGTAGTTTCCATTTTAACAGAAGGGTTATAGGAATTTCCAAGTTACAGTTTCATTCTGCAGTCCTTCTCCTTAAGGAGAAATGCAGATAACAATATCTTCTAACATGGCTCGTGCATGAGCCCAAGCAGGCCAAGTGTTGTAACCATGCTCTGATACCACTTTGCAACATCCCCACTACCTAAATCAAATTTTTCCGGTCCTCTATCGGAATCGAACCCTTAAATAACCATGGAGACCCAATGCAAACTGGCTCTTCTTTCTTCTTCTCCTTTCTCATGCGATCGCGGGTCGTGGTCATGGTCCAATTTGAACGTAGTGCCTATTTGAATTTTGCGCCTCGGCGCTACAGTAAGGTCCAAACCTTAGATTCTGCAACCAACGAATCCCGCCAGGGCTAACGTACGTCCCATAGGGATGGAATTCCCACGGGGTCAGTGAATGGCCAATAGGAATAACCCTCAACGGGGTAGAGAACAACCAATGGGAACAAGGACCATCGCGCAGTTAGATGTAATACAGGTGGCGAGAGGAAATAGCGACATGGTGGACGTCACAACAGGGAAGGGGTCCCACTTCACATGCCACACTANCCCCCCCC
The DNA here is from genome assembly GCA_009831015.1 of Picea engelmannii. Taxonomy (NCBI): domain Eukaryota; kingdom Viridiplantae; phylum Streptophyta; class Pinopsida; order Pinales; family Pinaceae; genus Picea; species Picea engelmannii. The sequence continues at coordinate 351,120 of ML789741.1, forward strand.
CCTCATTAAAGGTAGAATGGCAAGGGGGCTCTGGAATGCATCCTCAGCCGTAGATCTGGACGGGTGGATTCGGGCCGTCTAGATATGCTCACCGCTTATCCTAAAGCATAACCATGTCCGGGTTTAAGTTAACGTCTTTTTCCCACATCTAATGGTCATTACGGACCCGAAGGTCCTCCGAAAGAATCTCCTCCGTCCATCGGGGTTTCGAAGTTTCTAATGTCGCAATTCAGGAGTCCTCAGAACTCGCGATTATCCGATTCTCGATATGCCGATAACATATTGTCTCTTCAGGCTAATCCTTGGTCAATGTGACCACAACCTTCACAATATCACAACCTTCAATCCTGTCGGGGTTTCGCGCCTTTCAGTGTCACAATGCGCAAGTCCCCTGGACTCTCGATCCTCCACTGTGACCCACACTCCTGTGACAAATCAGGAAATCGTGATTCCCGTTGCACTAGTTCACAGAACTCTCCAAGTCTCGAACCCCGATATGGTAACACCTGTCCTCCACTATCTCCCGCTGTGGCCCACACGGCTCTCCCGTCGGGATATCGAGGATCACGATTCCAAGGTGTGGGAGTTTCTTACTTTCAGAAACTCCGATTCTCCGATTCCCGACTTCTGGGATCTCCTGACACGTATCCCTCCAAATGGACGGTCCCAATTCTGTCGAAACTTCGGAACTTTCATTGTCCTGGTTCCTTCGACCTCAGAAATGTCGATTTCCCGACTCTCCGACTCTCATCAGATTTTTGACACCTGTCCTTATGAACGGATGACTCATATTTTGTTTGGGTTTTCACCTGGGACTTCCCCGATGCACCGAACGCCGATGGTGCTTGATCTCTGCCACGTGTCCTCTACCAACGGACGGTCCAGATCCTTATCGGGATCTCGAGACTTGTGATGTCTCAGTTCTTACGACCTCTAGGATTCCGATTTCCCGAGTGCCGATATCCCGATGGATAAACCTCGAACCACTTATGTTCAATCTGACGGTTGTCAGGTAATTTTCCCAGATCTGGCAGCCCAGATATGTTCTTCTGCGCACACTCCAGAGACTTAAGCTCCAGGCATCTTCTCCTGATCCAACGACTGACGAGTGTCTGTTCAATATCTGACGACTTAGACTTGCTCCACTTCGCGCACTCTTCCACTACTTCATGGATGTGGAAAGATCAACGGTCCAAATGTTCTCATGGACCTTGGGGATACTACGATCCCGATTTCCTCGCTATTCACGAAGATGGGTGGAAAAGAAACAAGAGGCGCAACGCTCTTACTACTTCCATCAATCTGATGGTCGTGAATGACCATGGGTCTTCCGACAGGATCCCATCCATCAATTGGTTACTCATCCCTACGCTACTACCTCGAAACCTTAAGAGTGTCATTCCTCCTCGTACAGGGTTATTAAGACTTGCCCATTCAAGTCCCTTTTCTGGGTTCTTTGTGAACCTTTCTAAGGAGGGAAAATCTCAGCGACGAGATCTATTCCGGGGCATTCTTGGAAATAGACAAAGGGAAACAAACTCCCGAGGATGGGCTGGAGAACTGACTTGGTTCAACCTAGGAATACTTAGATTCATTTATCAACGTAAGTCATGCATGGTTCCCTCTGTCATAAGCACATATCTATATATTCTTATCAAAACACTGCACATACATTCTTATACTATAATCATTCATAATTTCACATTTCTGCGAGAAAATATAACAGTATATGAATTTCAAGACACAATATGTAAAACACTTATCAGAAGTAACTTCAGAAATGGGTGCAACTGTTGAGAGGGGTTCTTGTTTCCACCCAACCGTAGGCGTAGCAACTCCCAGCGGATTTACCACTAGCCACCCCCGAGCTGAGACCACGATGCTCTGAGACTGCATCTCTCTGTTTGCCAGTGATTAGGAGCAAAGGTTGCAATCCTTCCTCTCTGCTATCACCCACTCTGCATAATGCCAGAGTTCCCCTTGCATCCCCCCCTGTCAATCACCTCTGCCATACGCCTTATCCTCTCGCGAGGTTGCGTGTGGCGCAATTTCCCTCGCACTGATCAGGCCTGATGGCTCTACGAATGGGCAGTTCACCATCCCATCCCTCATCAAGCCATCCACCTACCAGTCTACGAGCCATTAATTTTCAGGGCTAGCGAGCCGCTTCTGGTTCTCCGGGCCAGTGGAGTCCAAATACGGTATTTAATTCTCGGTGGAAGTTAACGCCACCTTTTCAGGTGCCTTCCACCGCCATCGTGGTCTCTTTTTCTGCACATCCCCTCATCAATAGTCCTGCAATAATTCATAATGTTATTTACATTTATCGACCTTCTTCATAAGGTCCATTCACATCATACATTCATATCTTCATCATGCTTTAGCATGGTAATTCCTGTATTAGGATTAATTACAAATTTGGGGGAAACAGGGTGTTACAGCTATGGGTTGTAAGGAACAGTCAACTCCCTCTTGATGCCCTCTCTTGCACAGAAATCCATAAACTCCTTGGAGGTATACTCACCCCCATTGTCCCATCTCAGGACTCTGATTTTCTTCCCTGTCTGGTTCTCCACAAGAGCTTTGAACTCTTGGAACCGATTGAAGACCTGTCCTTTGGTCTTCATGAAGAAAATCCAGGACTTATGAGAGAAGTCATCAATGAATACAACCTAGTATAGGGATCCAGTCAACGATGCCGAAGACATCGGGCCACATACATCTGAATGTATAAGATCAAGTATCCCTGGTGCTCTACTGTCACTGCTCGAAAAAGAAGTCTTGGTGTACTTTCCAAAGGTACACCCCTTGCACAACTCATGGTGCTCTCAACTAAAATCTGGAACTCCTGTCACCAACTCCCTCAGAACTCTCAAAGCCCCATGGTGCAAATGTGCCATCCTCCTGTGCCATATCTCACATAGGTCACTGCTGCTGCTGGTAGAATGAATCAATGCTCTCACTGGATGGAACAAAAACTTGTACAACCTCTCATGTCTAGTACCAATCACTTTGGCCGAAGTGATGCTAGCCCCTCTAGGGAAAAGAAGCACTTTCCCATCACGGAACAAGATCTCATAGCCCTTCTCCTCAATAGTAGAAACTAACACTAAGTTCTTCTTCAAGCCTGGAACATAAAGAACCTCTATCAAAATCATGGGAGGCAAAGACTCCCTCCGAAATGATACGGTCCCACAACCAGCCACCTTGACCTCACGGTCATCTCCAAGCACTACCTCTGCATCTCCACACTGAGTAAGATCCTTCAAGTGCTCACGAACTATTGTCATATGGCGAAAGGCACCACTGTCAATATACCAAGTATTGGGAGTAGTGGTCCTTGAGGAAAGACACACAATCAAGGAAAATTCCTTGTTAAACTTGTTAGAAAACTCTTCCACCTCTGCTGAAGCTGTTGTTTGTTTCTTCTTCTTGTTTGGACACTGTCCTGCATAATGCCCAAAACTTATGGCAAGCAAAGCACTTGACTTTGCTCATGTCTTTCTTCCCTTCACCCTTGGGCTTCTGTCCTCCCTTTGGACCCTTTCTGAACTTCTCACAAATTCAAAAATCTACCCTGTGAAGTTACTACTGTCCCTACTTTCTGTCTGCTGAAATTTCTGCCTCCCTTCAACTCAGCTCTGATACCATGTTAAAAATTTCAGATCCCAACCCAATTTTAGTCTCGCTGATTTTTCAGCTAAAGTTAAATGCCAAACCCAGTTTCAGCACTGTTTCAGCATATGTTACAACATTTTTTTAGCATATGTCTCAGTACTGTTTCAACATATGTCTCAGCACTGTTTCAACATATGTCTCAGCACTGTTTCAGCATATGTCTCAGCACTGTTTTAGCATATGTCTTAGCACTGTTTCAGCATATGTCTCAGCATTGTTTCAGCATAAGTCTCAGCATTGTTTTAGCATATGTCTCAGCACTGTTTCAGCATATGTCTCAGCACTGTTTCAGCATAAGTCTCAGCAGAACTAAAACATGAGGATTCTGAACATCGTTTTCAACGCAGAAATAAAATATCAGCAATATGCAAAACTCATAAAATATAGACACAAAGATTTTCGGTCTAACTTCGACCCTGGAAAAACCCACAAGGGGAAAACCAGTGAGAGAGGGCTTTTTATTATTTATGAGCTTCTGAGAAATTCTTTTATAGCATATTCATCTTCAGAAATTTACACAAACTTATCTGGACTTTCTTTCGCTAAAATCCTTTTGAACAGTCCTAGAAAATGCTCCTCGATTTCTGTCCCAGAAATCTGTACAACTATACGGCTATCCCAACAATTAATGTTGTACGTACTGTCCCAAAATTTGTGCCAAAACTCTGCTAAGACTGTATGGAAAACCCAGCATGAACAACTCCTTGTAAACTGTGCTGTATGACCCCCAAGATTCATGCCAAACTATACGGACTGTACGGAAATACACTCAGAAATTTATTACAGCAGTTACCTCAATTTCTGTGCCAACAAATGTTGTACGACAGCCTTGGAATGCATGCCAATACTCTAAAAAATTGTAGTTGTTGTCCTCCTCGATTTTTGTGCACATTAAATGCTGTACGACCTCCACAAATCCATATGGTATGGCCTGTTCTTCCTTGTTGTCTGCTGCCTTGAAATCCATACTTCTCTTTTCCTTGGGATGTGTGCTGTCCTTCAACAAATGTTGTCTCTTTTCTCAGCTCGACCTCTCTCTTTCTCTTAGCATCTCACCAAGGATCTGACCTTGGCATCTCACCAAAGGTCCCTTCTCTTTGCATCTCACCAAGAGTCTCTTGATCTTGGCATCTCACCAAAGATCTGACCTTGGCATCTCACCAAAGGTCCCTTCTCTTTCTCTCTCTTGTTCTCTCAACAAGAATGCTTGAACTACCCAAGAATGGGTGCGCCCTCTTGCCCTAATCAACCTCATGAGGGAAGGTGAGGGGTTTTCTAATCTAATGGCTGAGATTAGATTAGATGGGTGGCTGAGATTTGGTGTCTCTTCCCTCACCCTCACTTTAATCCTAAAGTCACCTTTTAATTTGCATCTCACAAATTAATTTGACTAAGACCCACATTAGGCACTTTCTCCCCCTTAGGCGCCTAGGGAAGAGAAACACTTGCCTTGGTACTTTATTTTAATTAAAAATTTAACAAATTGAACTACCACACTTAACTAAAATCATAAACCCGAGTTATATATATAAATATAAAATATATAAAATAATTTTTCTTGTGACCCATATGGAACAAGAGATGCTACCACAGAGCGATTGGAGGCACATGACTTGTTAGATAAAAATGAAAATTTTTTCCTCACATAAAGCTTCACAAGAAATACCCTTTCAATTAGTACACATGGATGGAGATTTAAGGTATCAATTCTAAGAATATTTATTTAGCATTGTGTTATTTCACACCTATTAATTCTACCTTTTATAAGAAAATGAATATGCATAAAACTTTTCCTTACAATGGCTTAGATCATGATATTCACAGTTTGAGAAAGGAAGGCAATATCATCTTGCTAGGAAGCTTTAATGCTCTAACAAAAACTAATCAAGTTATTATTTTAGGAAATGATTCCAACCCTAATCCTCCATGGCTAGATGGATACCTTATTTTTGCTAGTATATACAAAATAAACTTTGAATACTTGGTTGAGAATTTGTTTGGTACTGATCTTGTCAAGTTATGTAGTTTTCAAGATCTAATATTTTGGAATGGTCTAATGAAGTGACTGAAATCCAACTAAATGACTTATGTTCATGGGCTTGAAAACAATGTTTTAGATCGTGTGATATAATCGTGTTTTCAATCATATACCTTTATCATAATTTAAAATAGTTAAAATATATGATAAAGGTATACCTTTATCCCTGTATACCTTTACTTTGGCATTGCTTGAATTTAAAATCAAATAGTTAATTTTATACTCTGATCATATACCTTTAACCTCAACTTTAAACTTTTTCATGCACAAAAGCCCTATTGAAAACAATTATGATAACCAAAAGCACTTAATCTTGGCTAAAGATAACGCTAATTTTTTTTAAAGCATTTAAATAATGAATTAAATTTCCTATTGATTAAGGACAATAATGAAGACCTCTATCATAATTTCACGACAATCTCTCTACTTCCATTAATAAGTTCTCTATCAAGGTGATGTGTAAAAAAAAAAATTAGAATGACCAACCCTTGGTATGATAAAAATCGTAAGATTGCTACACAAGCTATCATTAGGGGAATTTTGAGTTCTAAAATAAGTTTTCTAAGAGATATAAAAAATATATATGAGTTAATCATTTTGTAGGGAAGCTAAATTTACAATTCACCTATTGCACTACTATCTATGTAATTATGATTAAGTAAAATTGAAAATATATTTAGAAATAAAATCAATAATTATTTTCTTATTAATGTCATTAGAAATAAAAATACTTTTGAATTTATAAATTATTTTTAATAATAAATAAATAATAATAAATAATACTCGTAATCATATAATAAATAATGATTTACGATTTTTTGAATATAATACATGTCATGAACCATATCTTCATTTTTTTAATTGGGAAAATATAAAGTGTGACTCATTAAAAAAATAAATATATAAATTATATTCACAAACTCAAACTAATTATGAATATTTTTTGTGAAAATTATGAATCATATTAACTATGTTGTATATGGACATGTGAAAACTATGTTTATCATATATTAGTTTTAACTAGTTACATATAAATAATATATATATGTTAAACTATTACCTATATACTTATATATTAATTTAACATATATAATACGTAATTAAAATAACCATATACAACATATATTAAATTAACTAATATATAAAATATATAATATACCATTCATTTTATATATTAGTTAAATTAATATAATATGTAGATCCATCTCTATTACCCCCACACACTATGAATACCCATATATTAGTGAAACTATTAATATAATATATGAGATGATTTTTAAATAAAATAAAACAATTTATAATTCTCTCTATATACACGCGAATGTGAAAACCCAATCCACATACCCATATATTAGTCAAGACTATATAATATATGAGGTACGTGTTATACCATACACCTCATATATTATATTAGCTTGGATAATATGTGGGGTATTTGTATTGCATGGGATATGTGGGGTGGGTTTGTATATATATATATATATATAAAAAATTTATTTTTAAGGTCATGGTTAAGTCAGCACATCAAATTGGTGTATGAGACCCCCTTGTTTGTGGGACAAGAGACCCTTCTCCGCCTAACAATTTCACTGGTAAAGTCTACAAAGGTATACATACCCTACCCCCCTCTGGATTTGAACTTGTGACCTCTTAAGAAGAAACACATGTTCTTAACCATTAGGCCCACTCAAACTGTATATATATATATATATATATATAATGAATTATGAATAGATTTTTATAATTTAAATATGAAGTGTAAAAAATATGTATATTTTATGTATTATGTTTTTATATTAGTATTTTATTTATATATATTTAAAAATATTTTATTTTATGTGTACATTTATATTATACTAAAAAGTAATTTATAAGTTTTTTTATTATTATGAGTATTTTACTTGCAACACTATCAAGGTTAATTATGGGTTGTCATTCACCATTTATAACATGACAAATAAATATTTTAAATTCAAGCAATGTCAACTCATCCTCTAGGGATAATGTAATCCTCTAAAATGTGATTTTCTCTTGTAAATTTGATTTTGAATAAGTTCTCAAAATTTGACAAGTTAATTAGGTACAAAAGCCTAATTAAAAGGGCGAAAATGTGTTATATAAATATGCAGTAAGATAATATTTCGCACCTATATCAGCTAGATCCTAAGAAATTTTGGAGGAAAATTATGACTCGTAAAACTAAAGAAATAATATGATTCATTTGAGGGACTAAACTTCATATCTTAAATTTTTTTACGGATTCCCTAATGTCATGGACAACATTCAAACCCTTCCTATAATGAATGAATTGTTTTCTATAAAAGACATAGAGTTTGGGGTTAAGTGGCTTGCAAAAGACAAAAATAAGGACATTGAATGCTACCAAGCATAAATTTTAAAAATTGGACGGTCTATCCTCATGTCTCACATCCACAAGTTTTTCAATTTAGCGGTCAAGTAGAGATTCCCTAAACCTTAGGTACCTATTTTTAAAAGTGGGGATAAAAACAATCACTTTAATTATAGGACCATTAATGATTATCCCCCCTTTAGCCAAGTGATATGGAATTATTTTGGAAAAGATGCTCAACATATGGCTAGAAAATGACGAAAAAAGAGCTAAAGGCCACACCAAATTTAGGAGCTACCATTCAACTGTGGACCACCTTGTCCTACTTAGGATCATTACAAAGAAGTGTCACAATAACGAAATCAATTTGTTAAAAATTGTTTCATTGATTTTATAAAATATTTTGACACAGTGCCCATGACTAACCTTTGGAATATGCTAGAGGAGCTAAAAGTCCCTTTCGAGTTGAGAGTTATTGCGATAAGGTTGAACAAGAACATTATTTCCAACTTTAGGAACATTAAGGGTTGGTCGAAATAAATTTATTTTAATATAGGAATTAAGAAAAGTTGCCCCTTATCCCCTACCCTTTTTGGCATATGCATTGACAAGTTAGAGGGTTGTTTGGAAGAAGAAGGTTGTATCAACCCAACTCTCGTTGGTATAGTCATCATCCTCCTTCTTTTTCTTGACGATAAATTGTTCTTATGGCGAGGAGTCCCTATCATCTCAACAAGAAACTCAAAATTCTCAAATATTTATGCTCTAGTACAAGTATGACTATTAATACTAGCAAAGTGAAGGTTATGATAATTAAATTAAAAATTATCACTTACACTAATTTTGTATATGACAACAATATCTTGGAGGAGGTGACTTCATACAAATATATCGAAATCAATCTTCATCACAAGTTCAACTGGAACTTTACCAATGAGAAAATGATAAATGGAGGGTGGAAAACTTATTACAGGCTTGAAAACAATTGTGAATCAACGGGCCTTTAGCTATGAGATAAGAATAAACTCCTCTTTGAGACTTGTGTCACTCTTGTTATCTTATATGGCGAAGTTTGAGATTGCAACATCTTTAGACAATTCTGCAGAAATATAGAGAAAATCCAAAAGTATTTTATCACTTATAATCTTAGAATCAAAGGAAATAAACCTTATCCTATCTTCCTCATAGAAGTGAGTATTTTCCCCATCGAGAGCACAACTATGACTAGGTACCTAATGTACAAGACCAATAAACAAAATAGAAGACACGATGCTTCCTAAGATTGCTTCAAACTCCAGTCAAAACCACCTGCTCAAACGAGGTTTGCATAAATATGCCAAGTCTTTCCTAAATCATTGGGGTATAAAGGAAGAGGTCACTTTGCAAGATACATATAATATTAAGCATATTATTGCATCTAAATTTAAGAAGAAATTGTGGTGCAATAAAGAATTAGAGGATGAGAGAAAACTAAGATACTATAAGGAGGTGATTAACCTTAATCTAGAATATCAAAATTATCTCTTTTTTTTACTAGTGTAAAGAAGAAAATCAACATTGCCAAAATAAGGACAAACTCTCATAAGCTCCATAGTGAAATATGGTGTTCGACATTTCCTAAAACACCATGGGTGAAAAGAATTTGTCATCTTTGTGACACTAAGAGGGTGGAAGATGAAAAACACTGTCTCCTAATTTTTCCTACATACATCCACATTAAATCATCATCCTTCTCCACCATCTTCATCATCATTGTCGTCGTCGTAAGGGGTCTATTGTAAAGAGGAAGACAAAGTTGTTTAGGATGACGAGGTTTAAGACCTAACTTATCAGCGCATAGTGTTAGGATATACAACCCGAGTTAGCCTAATGGTTAAGAGCATGTGTTTTCTCCTTAGAGGTCATAGGTTCAAATCCAAAGGAGTGTAGAGTATGTATATCTTTGTAAACTTAAAACATATCTTATTGCTTATAACATAAAGTTTCTCAAATGTCATAATTTGAATCTTGCATAAGGCGAAAGCAACCAATGATTGTTTGTCCCCACTTCTACTTGTTGTTGTCCCCACTTCATCTTGCATAAGGGGAAAGCAACCAATGATTATTTGTCCCCACTTCTACTTGTTGCTGTCCCCACTTCTACTTGACAACTAAATTGTGGCTTTCCTTGAATAACAGTAGTAAATTATGATAATTGTGTTTAAAAAATAGTAACTGTCTACAATACATGTCAAGAATATACAATGCGGTTTTAGCTGGTTCGTTGAACCTTTCCATTTTATCCTGCAGGGAAGTTGTTGTTTTGTCTCTTTCTCCGTTCTTGTTGTACCCCGGATGTAATTCCCATCTTCAATATTGTGACACATTATTGTGTGTAAGGAGAAAAGACTCATCGGCGGTTGAGGACTCCATTGAGTGCAGAGAAGCACATGGTCCCCATTTTCTTGGCCATCAGTGTACTTACTGTGTGCAAGTAACTCCATTGAAACGAACCCCATTATGTATAGTTGAAGTCTAAAATGCCATTTACTCGTGGGCTGACAAGGACGCCAAAAAGCTGTCTGGTCACCATCGTTTCCGCTATTTAATATGCATACTGATTAAAAGTATGTTTTCTTTGTAAGGAATTTTCATTTAGATGAATCTGGTACGAATATAATCCAACTAAAATGGTTTGCAAGATATATGTTTTGGTTCATTTAAAGCTAGTATGATATAACGTTTACATTTAAAATCCATCACATTTGATTCTGATTGACTTGGTTGGTAAGCGTCAGAAAAACATTGTATATTAAAACCATTGAAACAGGTTTGAAAATTTCATTCATATACACAGTAATACAGGTTATGGAGGGGGCGTGGCAGGGCAGGGTGCAATTCGTTTTCAAATGATATTCTTACAGAGGGGAAGTAAGTTTTTAGTGGAGTTTTGTAAGAGGTAGGAAAATGGTACTTGAAGGTTTTATAAAGATGAATTAAAGTATTTATTAATTAAATATAAATGTATTTGTACACTTAACATAAGATATATTCATGTTCCATGATGGATGTACTTAATAGCTCATATCAATTTAGAGATGTTTGTTTACTCAATATTCATTATTGAGTAGAGTTTTCCACGATGGATTGTAAATGATTCTCTACACCTCTTAGAGTGTGCAGTTTGAGCATCTAGAGGGTTTATTCAATAAACAAAAATTGATATATCATATGTAGTTTGAGCATTTAGAAGGTTTATTCAATAAACATAAATTGATGTATACATTGCACCATGTACTCTTTTTTTAGTGTTACTTTATTTATATATTGTAAGAGCATTGAGGTTTTCAAAAAACTACCAAGAATATTTTTTTAAGGAATGTTTTTAAAAAATCATCTTGTAGTATGGTAAACATAGTTTAAAAGATACATTATATTATATGTTATTTAAATTTTTTAATTTGCACTAATTCAAACATTCACAATTTACACATGTGCTATATGATGTAGTTATTCACAATTTACACATGTGCTATATGATGTAGTTATTATTGTACACTACACCATGCCTTTTTTTTTAAGGTGTTACTTTTTAATTCAAACATTCACAATTTACACATGTGCTATATGATGCAGTTATTCACAATTTACACATGTGCTATATGATGTAGTTATTATTGTACACTACACCATGCATTTTTTTTAAGGTGTTACTTTTTAAGGTGCACTCATATATTATAAGAACATTTATGCTCCAAAAAAGAGGGTGCACCATTAAGAAATGTTTTTTTTTCAAAAATCATATCATATTGTAACGTATGGTGTACAAAATTTCAAATGAAGCACCATACCTTTTTTTTTCAAAAATCATTAGTGTTTTAATATATGGTGTACAAAATTTCAAATGATGCACTATACTTTTGCTCCAAATCTCTTAATTTGCACCAATTCAAACTTTCACAATTTTCATTAATTTTCAAACATGCATGGGTGTGTCATATGATGTGCTTATTCTCGTATGATGCACCATGTTATTTTTTAAACAAGGGGTTTCTCTTGATATTATGTTATTTTTTATAGATATGTCATTGATAGTGTATCAACAATATCAAATGGAGAGGAATTGAGGTGGCTTAAAAAGTTATCGTGGGAAATATTGTGTGTCAAGTGGGTTGATGCACTAACCTATTCCAGAGAAAATTTTAGGGGTTATATATCACCCATAGACTAATTTTCCATGCTTAAGAAAAGATTTGCCAATTTTCATTTTTTTTAAAAGTGATTCACCTAAATTCTATAGAATAAAATTATTTATATAACATCCTTAGAAATTTGAATTTTTTTACAAAAATATCTTGAAACATTTTATACTTTGCATATTAAGGGCTAGTAAGATTCACCAAGGTTTCTACATTCTAAGATAACTTTGCATTCTTAAAATTGTTCGTCCCTTGTTCAGAAAGTTTAAAGATTTTTTTTTTAACTTTAAGCACTTCATTTCATACTTTGTGCTCTATTTTTCCTTTTTATCTCCAGTGCACCTTCACGCACCTTCACACTGACACACGTAGAAACATGTAAGTACACCAAACACCCCAAATATTTGATAATTGCATTCCTTTTTTGAAGATAAAGTACCAAGTGTGGTAGGTACCAACATAAAAGATAAGAGAATTCATAAGATTGCTTTAAACTCCAGTCAAATCCACCTATAGCCTGAAAGGGGTTAGCATAAATATGTCAAGTCCTGGCTAAATCATTGGATAATAGAGAAGGAAGTCAATTTATGGAATATTGAGACAATTAAAATTATGATTACATTTAAGTTTAAGGAGAATTTGTGGTGTAATAAAGAAGTAGAGGATAAGAGAAAATCAAGATACTAAAAAGAGGTTATTAACCCTAATATAGAAGTATATCAAAAGTATCTTTCTATTATATCTAGTGTAAAAAACAAAGCCAACATTGTTTTAAAATAAGAACAAACTCTCATGAGCTTCATAGTGAAACAAGGCGTTAGAAAATTCATAAAACTCCATGGGATGAAATATTTTTTCATCTTTATGATACTATGAAGGTGAAAGGTGATGAGTACTTTCTCTTAGAATGTCAAGTGTACACACATATTAAATCTCAATTTCAAAATATTTGCAACAATACTGATCTTCCTAACCTTTTAACTCACTAGAACTTATATGGAGATTTAGGAAAGCTTCTCTCAAATCTTTTTGAGCATAGAAATAAATATTTAAAGCAATCAAGGTAATTCCTTACCATTTTTTCTTAAGGTTTGATAAACCAAATTTGATCTCATGGATATTAACAGTCATCATCATAAACAAATACATGGTTGAGATGGAAGACTAAATATATAATTGATAACTTTAACTTTAGTGGTTGATACCAAATAACAAATACAAAAAAATGCATTATTAGTAAACACTTTAATTTTAATTGACGCTAATTTGATTCCTACATTCACAATATTGCACCTAAATGTTATCTCAAACAATGTTAATTCCTATAGTTGATATGTCAACCCCACCACAAGAGTTCAAATTCTCGAACAACACAATCCCTTCATGTGTTTCTTCTACTTGTTACTATAGTTAGGGCCAGGTACAAGACTTAGGAAACTTTGATGGAATGTATACCACCCACTCATATATTCTTAGTCAAAGGGTATCTTTTATAGCATGCGAGATGATTCTAATAATTTTTATATCTTATGTAGGACAATTTCCATTCCTTGTATTCATGGGAACCCCTTGTCACACACGCCCACAACCCCCTTCCCCCCCACACATATTTTTCCAACAAAATAATTCCATCACATTCCTGCACGTAAACAAATAATGAGGAGGTTGGTACCTTTCTAGTGCCATCATGTGGATTTTCCCCCACTTCTCAAGTTTTGGGATGGAGGGTAGTATTAATTGCGAACCACAAAGTAACTAGTAACCTTGTAGGACTTGGTGGAAACGGATCTCATGACCTTTCTGGGCATTACCCCTTAATAGAAAGAGATAGACCAATTAATATATCCCTTGAGGCACACACAAACATGTTCACACACACACGTACAATAAATTAAATAAAATTTTACATATTTAGTATTAATATTAAGTTAATATAAACACTACTACATATGGTGTTGAAGTCAGATGGGGAGTTCCGACCGTATAGATAAATCAATCATACTGTTGAACATTACTAACTAACTATCAAAATTTCATTATTTTTTATCTTGGTTCCCCAATGTTCGTCGGTATTGCGATAGAGTCCAATCATTGTCGGCATTCCAACTCATACCCAATAGTTACCACAAGGGCCACGTGGCACCCCATCATCAAACGCAAATCATAGAGGCATGTTTCTAAAACCATGAGTTATAACAACTTACTCAAGGACATATAAAGATAATTATGATTGAATTATGTGACCATCGTATGGATCGAGTTTGTCCCCACGATGATTATATAAATATATAGGTGTTCTCAAAACATTCTACATTTTGGCATTTTTGGTGGGAATCAGGTGATATAAAGGTTGTAAGTAGAGTGATAGGAAAGGATAGGCTTGTTAGACAAGGACAGTAGGAGGAATATTTAGAGAGAACAAAGGCGTGGGATTTGTATTTCACTTTGCCGACTAGTTTTTCAAGGGAGACTGTAATTGTATGATGTCTATTTGCATGTAAATATCCTACTATTATGACAATTTTATGGAGGATCAACATCGTTTTGACTCATACTTTTCTTATATGTGATGTTTTTTGTGATCTCTAGTGTTTTTATACAATCTTTAAGATTTAATGCATATTTATAATAATGTTTGAATCTACCTACAGGAAAATCATAAGGTATGGCTACGAGGTGGAAATTGAAGGGGGGTTAGTTCTAAACTATGGAAAGGGAAGTAGGGTGCAAAGAAGAGGCAATAAATTCATTTATTTCACTCAAAAACATATCTATGAATGAGGTTGTGTTTGGTAAATAATTGATAATTGAAGGGCTTGTTAGAGTGGATAGTGCCCATATTAAGGGTTCCTTAGGATATATCTAACCTTTAATTCTCAGGGCTCAATCATCCCCTTCAAAAAATGAGCCTTGAAAAGGGTTATTGATATGAATAAACCTGGCATCCTCCTGTAAGAGACAATGTCAATTGGGATAAAATAGTTAGTTATCTAAGGAGATTGCTTGTGGGCTGCAAGCTTAAATTCATTGATGATAGGGGAAGGTATGTGGTTATCATTACAAAATTTATACATCTGTCTATACCTTTGTTTGTGCAATTGGAAACTTAAAACCCTTTGTTGTGGAAAAATACCAAAATTTGTTTTGTAGGACAATGAGGGAAAAAATTTCCTTGGTGCAAATTGCATGTTAGGATACACTAAAATGCACCCTCATTTCTAAGAACTCATTCAATCAAACAATAAATGAGTTTCTAAGCCCTTTTACATAAGCTTACATACTTATTTTTTCATTTGCAGACATACAAGACTTTGTTGTGCAAAAATAGGCAAAGATGCCTAGTAAAACCCTAGAAATGTACAACTTGTTTGTAAAACGTAAGTCAAGGTTTTAATATACTGTAGATTTGAGTTGTGTAAGTTATTGGGGGTGTGGTTTATCATATCATGCCTGGTCATGTTATTAATTTTTCAATTGTAATTTTAAAAATGGTTTATGTGCAAAAGAGGGAAAGTTTTCCTTGTAAATTGGAAGGTCAAAATTGTACTAAATGACAAAATTAAAATGCACGCCCAAGCTTCCCTATAGTGCCTAAAATCATTTCATAAGGTGTACGATGGATGTATCTATATTTTGTATTTACCTATGTCATCTAAAGCAAAATTTTATAACAGAAGAGGTTGATTTCATGAACCTAGATTTCAAATTTCATGTAAATCTAAAGTCAAAACTTTCTTAGAGTAAAATACTGACCTCCATCTCAATTTTGACCCAAATTGAGTGGTTCAACTTGAATAATTTGTAATTTTTGAATTTACACCTTGACATAGCCATATATAGGTAGTTCTGGACAAACAACTACCCGATGTGCACAAAGTCTAAAAGTTCCATTGTAAAACTGAAGGGCCAATTTGTTCAAGTTGGTTATAGGAATGTGGATGCACAAAGTTGGATAATCCTCCATAATTTAATATTTGAGTTGTAAATTGATTATTAAAATATTTTTAACATGTGTGTACAATTATGAGCGCATTTACACTTCAATAAGGAGGATTTCTATTCACAAAGATTAATGACCTTTTGATGAATCACAAGATTGTTGGTTATGAGATAAATAAAGGTTAATGACTTCTAACCAACCAATTATACATACAAAATGGAATAAATCTTAACTCTAATTTTTGAAATAAAATAAATAGGTCAATATTATAGGAAATATTACAAGTTACAAGGTTGTAGAAAAGTAGTACATATTTCTATACCTATGTTTGTGCAATTTGAAAATTAAATCCCTTTTCCCTGCAAAAAGACCAAAAAATGTATTTTAGGACAAAGAGGGCAAATTTTGCGTTGGCGTAAATTTTTCCTTGGTGCAAAATGCATGTCAGGCTGCACTAAAATGCATGTCCAGGTATCAAAACTCATTCAATTTGAGTGGTTAAAATTGTGAATGATTTTTAAGTCATTTTGCATAATCCTATATACATATTTTGGCCTTTTTAGTCATAAAAGAAGTTGTTGTGCAATAATAGGCAAGAGATGCCTAGTAAAATCCTAGAAATTCCCAACTTGTTTGTAAAATGTAAGTGAAGGTTTTATTATACCTTAGATTTGAGTTGTGAAAGTTTTGGGGATTTGTGGTTTATCATATTGTACCTAATAATGTTGTGTAACATCCCGCTCTTGCCTGCACTAAGAGAACTTATTCTTTGAGGACACTTTCTTACAAGTGATCCAAATTATTATACTATTGGGCATTTGATTACGATTATGAGGCATTATGGATATGATGAAATGTTATTTTGTTGTATTGATATATACAACTGTTATTGACTCAGTTCTCCTGAGTGTGCATGATTTTGGACCTCGAGGTTGCAGAGGCATCGATGAAACCCTTGGACTTTGGATCGAGTCAGGGAGTGGACTATTGGGGTTTGATTGTTATATATATGACATATGTGCATCTGATTAGATATTATGATTATGGATTTTATTATGACATGATTTGTTGATGATGCAGGCTAACGATATCTTATCGACCAGACTCACATGTGGAGTAGAGGGGTCATGCACGACTACCAGAGACGTTGAGGGAGAGGTGTGGACAGCAGCGCTGCCACAACATAATAGCACTCCCGTCATGACTCGAACTATAGGTTAACGATTACCTAGTTCGAGAAGACCCACGATGTCGTGAGGGTACACTGCAAAAATTGCTCATGATGATTCTAAGGGGTGCGCACTAAGGTAGGGGCCTTATTCTGTAGAGGCCCTTAGTCTCCCACAAGATCACCTAACATAGTATTGACTCTAGGGGTTTTTGATGTCTACCAAGTTAGTAAAGAGGCGAGTGGCACCCTTGGATCACGTAGTGCATCCTGAAGGGCATGTCACACAAGAAAAACTGAAAGAGGTGAGTGGCACCTTTGGATCACATAGTGCGTCTTGAAGGGCACGTCGTGCAAGGGAAACAAAATGAGGTGAGTGGCACCCTTGGAGCACCTAGTGCATCCTGAAGGGCACGTCGTGTTGTTAAATAATAAATGAATAAACCTAGGTGGCCTTAGAACAAATAATTTGATAAGAACAATTTAAAACATTTTCCCTAATAAAATGTCACCCAACCTAGGAAAATAAAATCTAGGTCTAAGTGATACTTGTGGTAATATATATATATCATCATCATCATCATCATCATCATCATCATTAAACATGTGATGAGAAGGGGGTAAGCAATATATAT
>ML789741.1:369254-394941 GCA_009831015.1 Picea engelmannii
CATTAAACATGTGATGAGAAGGGGGTAAGCAATTCAATTAATTATAAAAATCTTTTAAGGAAATAATTGTTTTGTTACATATGCTAATTAAAAAAAAAAGTTATTAATTAAAAAGAAAAAGGGAAAAAGGTAATTTTCTACACTTGTCGATTTAAGTTTTAAATGAAAAGGGAAATTGGGAAATTTAAAAGAATTAGGAAACTAAGGAAAAAGGGGGAAACATAAAGGGAAAGGGAAACTAAGGAAAAGGCATAATGACTAACTTAGTAAGGTATCTTGCCATTAAGAACTTTCTAAATTGAACTCAACTAGTAAATTAATAAGGGGGTAAGTCATTAAAATGTGTAAGGGAATATGAAGACACCTAGGAGGGATTCTAGGAATGATTTTAGGTGGGTGAGGGAAATAGGAGTAATTAAATAATTAATGAAATTAATTTTTTGTGCAATGAAGGGGATGGTTGACACATGTACGGGGAGGATTTTTCTTAATTAAATTATTGAACAATAAATTAAATGGAAATTTGGGAAAGAAAATGACTTATAAACTCTATATAAAGGAGGGAGGAGGAGGAGGATGGATCTCCTCTGTTATGCATAACGTTACGATGTAGAATTTTAGAATTGACTGACTTAGCTTGTGGGAGTTGGGATAGCCATCTCGGTGAGGAGTGGTATCTCGGCCTTGCGAGGAGAGCTGGGAGCTAGTTGTTCTCTGGTTCGGTGAGCATGGCTAAGGGGGAAGAAGAGTACCCCTAGCATTGGCTGGGAGGTACCGGCGAAGTCTCATCAGTTGGAAAGCAGGAGTTGCATGAAGCGCGTAGGACAACGACTTAGAGCGGATGACTTGGGATACGGTACACATGCTCTTATTATGCATGGTAGACTATTATTGAATTTATGATTTCATTTCTTTACTTTTAATTGTGTAATAAAGTGTTTGACTTATAGAGGTAATTGAGAAATTAATCTCCCCATATCCTTAAGCTTGCTTCTTGACTTGATTCCCTTGGTGTTCGATCCCTGAATGCGGTGACTGTCCTATGGGTTTTACTTGATTTATTGTAAAGATTTAGTGCCTTATACTTCGTCCTCATCCCTAGTTCATCAGTCTACGCCTGAGCAGTCGTCCAGGAGCGGATCGATGATCGTCACTTTGGTGTTAATAGACCTATAGATCCTAATGCCCTTCTTTTCTGTGCGTGGATGATGAGCGAAGGATAGTTTTCCTAGCTGTCTACCCCTGTTGGTTGTTCCTAGTTGGGTGATTGTCTTGCGTCTTGTTGTGATTGATTACCTCTGCCATTGTTTATCCCTTCCCTCAATGAACCGCTTATGATCCTCCACGTTTGGTCTCTGCGTCTGATGCATTTCTTGCGAAGTATCTCTGCATTTTCAATACAATTCCTGGCAATTTAAGTCTGCATTTGATACTTTTCTTGGTGAATTTACTACCTGGTTTTATTTTATACATTTGGTCTGCCAATTAACTCGACGATTATTACTTTTTAATGGAAAATATTACCCTGCATTTTACCCATCTTTTGGCTGCGATTTTAACCTTTTATTTACTACAAATTTACCCTTGTATTGTCTGTGATTTCTTACAACCAACTCAACGAAATTGTTATGTTAAAACTCGACGAATTAATTTAAAGCACAGTGAAATGCTTGCACAATGAATGTAATGATTCTTGACAACGATTTTAATTACTGTTGATTTCTATAGTGGGTTTACTGTTGGCAGCGAACTTACAAGTTTCACAGCGAATTAGTTACCCTTGTTTCCCGAATTTGTTACATGACAACAAAGTAGTTATATTTATATTTACCCTATTAGTTATACCACGATAGATAACAAATTATTATTTTGGGTCCAGATATATTGATGGCAGCATTATTAGCATAGATGTATTTTGAATGGCGCTCCTTGAGATATGGTACTGTTGTATGTTTATAGCAATTTATTGTGTTACAAATCATTTAAAGACAATATAGGCATTAGAAGGCAACATTATTAATTAGACAGTAATAATGTACTAGTGATATCAGAATTAGTAGTAATACCATAATTAATAGAGGGCAATGCCACTTATACCAACAATGTCGTAGTTAATGGACAACTTACCTCCCTGTTCGGAACATATATCAATTCACAATATCTCTTCTTTCGAAAGGACGGGATATCAATGCCATCGTTTTAGACAACGATTTCTTTAGGGAAATAAAACAACCATCGATTTTGATGAATGACAAAAAATCATACACTGCGAACTAATTATTCAGACAACGAATTGAATCTTGGATTAGAAACTGGAACGACACTATTTAGGCTACGAATTTATATATGTTAGAAAGTCAGCACCTGGTATGTGAATGACGGTAATGCATTGATGGAGGACAACGTTGTATCCCCCGCTTTTATGACTGTGTTTTCTTCTAATATTTTTTGACAGTAATTATTTTTGACAACAAAATATATATTCTATATCTGGTATTTACTCTGCAATATCACCTCCACTTAGTGTTTTTGTGTAGTTACTTTTGACAACGATTTTAAGTCTGGGCTACTCCTTGGCATTAAACGTATCATCTTTTATTAGCCCTTGATTGGATTGGATTGCTAAACAATAATTTGAGTGAATAGATGGAATGTTTACCTTACCCTTGATTAAATTTCAACTTATTGATTCAGTGACTAATGTAGTCTTTTAACTAGATTGTTGTTTTCTACTTAAGGATTCTTAACTATTTACAGTTTTACAGTTATCACTCAAGGGTCATCTACCAATTGCTTAGGATTTGCGCAACCCTTATCACTAAATAAGTTTCTACACCACTGCATTTTATCCTTGTCAATGGATCATATCTATTTATATTGTGCAGTTGGATAAGGTGAGTTTCTGGATTGGAAGGCTATTGGGGTTGCAGATGTAGTAATGGTTAATGCCAAGGTTGATAGGGGAGCACTGATATTTTAGATGATATTGTTAAATGATAATTATTCATTTTAAGATGCTTTGTTCCTGTAATATTTCTAAGGGATTGAATTTTAAGATATAAGGTAAGAAAGAAATTGTTCTTGTTGATATCCACTTGGAAAGTTAAGTATAGTTGATTTATTGATCTTTAAACAGTCGATAGGAAGGGTAGAAGATACTTGAAGTTGTTTTAATTGAACAATAATTATGATTGGTCACATCAACTAATCACTTGAGCTATGTGTTATTATTGGGTTATAGGCGCATATGTTAGGGGATGATTGTATTCTATGCTTCAGGTTAGATGCGTGTGGTGGGTGGTCATCTATTGTCAGACCTTAGGTGACTTCCTTGTAAGAAACAAGAAGGATATTTGGTTCCTTGTGCCATTTAAAATGTTTCGATCGTAGCTATCCTGCGTCCTTTCCAGTTGGTTGTTGAGTTTTTCATTTATCATGTGCATTTATTGTTGACATTTGAAGTTGGGACTTCTGGCATTTGGATAGTGTCATAGTTTAAGGTTGATTAGTTTTTGTTGCACCTTAGTTACAATCGTGCTTGTCACCATGTGGTAGAATGATTCCTTGTGATTTGGTCATTATGTGCATGATCGACAAGGGTGTCTGTTGAATAGGCCTTGGGTCTAGTGCTTCCCGATGTGGGCATTGTTCGTTGTAATTGATGTTGGCACCTGGGTTGTAACACCTTCATGTGTTGGGTATTGCGTGCCATAGATATTCTAGTGTTTGGTCGTCAAGACCACTATGTTAGGACTGGGGATGTTGTCCCTTATCTTGTAGGTGTTTTCATGTTGCGTTGGGCGGGTATTCGTTCTATCCTTTGGTTATGCATGTCTCACCCAACTACTCGCAGTGCTAGTGAATTGAGTCATTGTGGTCTGTTTCTGATCTACGTGTGGGTGTTCGTCATCATGTTATTTGGTTCAACTGTTGTCGTTGTCGCCTTCTTGATTAAAAAAAAAAAAAAAATCTCTTGTAGACGTAACGAATTGGGGTCCTTACATATGGTATCAGAGTGGGTTCAACCTTGCGACCTTGGATCGCCAGGAT
Source organism: Picea engelmannii (assembly GCA_009831015.1). Taxonomy (NCBI): domain Eukaryota; kingdom Viridiplantae; phylum Streptophyta; class Pinopsida; order Pinales; family Pinaceae; genus Picea; species Picea engelmannii. The sequence continues at coordinate 373,305 of ML789741.1, forward strand.
TTCCACTACAGTAAACCCATGAGTATTAACCCTTGCATTAATTAAAAAACTTAACATGTCCATGTGGTGATCACTTTAGAGGACACCTCATATGTTCGCAACATGGTGTCGTGGAAGGAGGTGCGATGCCTCCAGAAGTTCCCGCACCCTCGAAGTCGAACCTTCAAGGGGAAGAACAAGTCCTTGGGCTGGATTCGCTTGTTGTAAGGGATGATGATGGTCTGAAAAGGCCCTTCCAGGTAATGTCAAGGATCTTGTTTCACCATCGGTACTAAGGTGAGGCCAGGGCACTTGTACCCTTGAGGGTCCACAATGCGTCCTAGCTAGTACCGTTAGCATCCACCAAGAAATTGAAAGAGTTGAGTTCTCGAGTCCATGAGTGTCGCAGATGGTTGTGTCGTTGAGGCACGGTTGTAGAGCAAGGCGTTGTGCTTCATGCTTCGTGATTATGACCTCCAGCATGAAGGTCTGCATGGTGGTCTTTCAACTGAAGGGGAGCGCTCTTCTATGGTGGAAGATGCTATTGCCACTTTTGAACATGGTCGTCGATGATGTGTCATGGGAACTGTTCGAGGAACGATTCCAAGATAAGTATCTTTCTGAGGAATTCGTTGAGCGTCATCTCAACGAGTTTGATGCCTTTCGACAAGGCAGTTTCATGGTTCCTGAGTATGAGGCTCGTCTTGGAGCTTCTTTGGTATGCTCCACACCAAATTACCTAAAAACTTAAGGTCAAGAAGTTCAAGTTTGGCCTTATAATTGTTAGAATTCAACTTCTACTTTGGGTACTAGGAGTATTGGACCGAAGAAGGGGTGTTGGACATGTGGGGAGACACACTACCAGTGTGACTGCCCAGTGGAGAGGACTAGAGCATCTGGATCAGACGAACCCACTAACGTGGGAGATTTGGGCAAGGCCCATCGGATTCATGTAGCGGTGAATAACTGCCAGGAAGAGCACCAGTTGACTGTGCTCGAGACGTCAGGTACTGTCATTGACCAGACCCTTAGTATTTAATAGATCCCGGTGCTACCGAGATTTTCATTTCTGGTGCAACGCTAAAAATGATTAAGGTAAAGGTATTCGAATAGGATGATTTTAGCTTTGTAGAGATGGCTTTGGGATCCAAACAGAAGGTTGGAGGAAGGGTTACGGGCTATACCCTTAACCTAGGAGATTTTTTCACCAGGGCCAACCTGTACGTCATGATCTTAGCATATTATAATGTTGTGATCGGTATGGACTGGTTGGAATTGCATGAGGCGATACTCAACTGTAAGATGAAACAATTGACATTGGTCGATAATAAAGGACAAAGATGCATGATTGTAGGTCGAAACTAGGGATTTTCCCTAAGGTTTATCTCTTCCTTGCAGTTACAAAAGATCTTGTGCAAGGGATGTAAGCTTTATGTGATCCTTGCGTTAAATAAAAAAGGAGTAGTGGAAAGGTCTAGAACACCTACCAGTGGTGAGAGAGTTTGCAGATGTCTTTCCGGAGGAGTTACTTGGGATGCTACCAGAGAGGGAATTGGAGTTTACTATATACCTAAAACTGGGGACTGAACCAATAGCTAGAACGCCTTATCGAATGTCAACCCTGGAGTTACAGGAGTTGAGAATGCAACTGAAGGGGTTGTTGGACCTGGGACTTATACATCTAAGTGTGTCACCAGGGGGCATGCCTATTATTTTCATATGAAATAAGGATGGGTCGTGGATACTTTTCATCGACTACCGTCAATTGAACAAGGAAACGATCAAGAATCGGTATCCGCTGCCAAGGATTGATGATCCATTCGATCAGAGGAAGGGTGCGACGATGTTTTCCAAGATCAAATTGAGATCAGGGTATCACCAGTTATGAATCAAGGAGGATGACATCCCTAAGACTGCCTTTAAGATGAGGTTTGGACATTACAAGTTTATTGTTTTACCGTTTGGACTGACAAACGCCCCAGGGGTATTTATGAGTTGAAGAACAGGGTGTTACATGAGTACTTGGAAATGTTCGTCTAAGTATTCATTGATGATATTTTTATTTACTTTCAGACGATGGAGGAGCATGACGAGCACTTGTGCTTGGTACTATAGTGCCTGCGGGAACACAAATTGTATTGGAAATTGTCCAAATGCTCGTTTTATCAATCAGAGATTCACTACTTAGGGAATGTCATCTTTGAAGAAGGTATCATCGTGGATCCAACAAAGGCCGAGGCTATTATGGAATGGCCTACGCCGATGAATATCATGGAAGTGCGTAGCTTCATGGGTTTAGCAAGATACTATCGACGGTTCGTTGAGGGATTTTCGAAGATAGCAAATTCGATCATGGAATTGTAGAAGAAGAACAAGAATTTTGTTTGGACCTAGAAATGCGTGGAAGAATTTCATAGGCTCAAGGATCTGTTGACAACAACATTGATACTAAAGTCCCTGACATGGACGCGGACTTCTTGGTATGCACTAACACATCCAAGGAAGGCTTAGGTGGACTCTTGATGCAAGACGGTCGGGTGATCGCTTACATCTCGAGGAAGTTGAGAAGGCATGAGGAGAACTATGCGATGCATGATTTGGAGTTGTTAGCTATTGTATATCCCTTAAAGGTTTGGAGACACTACCTTCTTGGATGAAATTTTGAACTAAAAACGAACCATTGTGGACTACATCACATCTTTACGCAAAGAGACCTGAACACGCGACAACGACGTTGGTCAAAATTGCTTAGCGAGTATGACTTCAAGATACTTACATAAAAGGAACAGTGAACTGAGTGGCAGATGCATCGAATCGAAGACCATGTGTCTTTTCGGTGTTGCCACTTCAGGAGAATCTATGTGAAAATATTCTAACTTTACAGCGCAACGATGACTGGTGCAAGGAGGTAAAGGATTTTATAGGACAAAAAACATGATGGTACCAAGATATGAAGGATTTACTTTGGACGATGACGAACATTTGAGATTTAAAAATAGAATCTGCGTGCCACCGAACGACGAGTTGAGGAGTTTGATCCTAAACGAGGCTCACAGAGCAGTGTACATGGCTAACCCAGGGGTCACGAAGTTGAGGTTGGGCCTTAAACCCTTATTCTTTTGGAAAGGAATGAAGGCAACCATAGTCAACTATGGGGCCAGATGTCTAGACTCTCAGTAGGTGAAGGTTGAACATAGACATCTAGCAAGATTAATACAACCATGCTATTCCAGAATCGAAATGGGAGGTTATTTTGATGGACTTCATTGTTGGATTGCCACTGACAGCAAGGAGACATGACTCAATTTTTGTGGTAGTCAACACTTTGATGAAGAGTGCTCATTTTATTCATGTGCATACAACGTATCAGGCACCTAACATAGATAGAGTTTTCATCAGTGAGATTGTGAGGATGCATGGAATGCCTAAGAGGATTATATCTGATCGAGGATCGATGTTTATTGGACAATTTTGGACTAGTTTCCAAGAGTTCGTGGGAACCTAACTTAACTTTAGTACTGCGTATCACCCGGAGACTGACGGGAAGACCGAACGAATAAAAAAAATATTGGAATACAGGTTGCACATGTATGAGATGGACCAACAGAAGCGTTTGGAGAAATTATTTCCACTGGTATAATTTGCATATAACAACAATTACCAAAGAACCATTAAAATGGCGCCTTTCGAGTTTCTTTATGGGAGACCATGTCAAACGCCTTTGAGTTGGGATCGGATTGAGGATAGGGTCTTGGTGGGACCGAAAGTGATCCAAGAAATGGAAGATTAAATGAAAACTATAAGACAAAGGATCAAGGAAGCGCAACATCGACATAAGAGTTATGTCGTTGCGTTTCGTGTCGACCGTAGTTATGATGTGGCGATCGAGTATTTTTGCATTTGAAACTGCATAAGAGTTTGATCAAGTTTGGAAAAGGGGATAAACTATCTCCTAGGTTCGTGGGATCCTATGAGGTTATGGAAAAGAGAGGCTTGCAGCCTAATGACTAGCCTTGCCTGATTCTTGAGGTGTATGCATGATGTCTTTCACGTCTCTGTTTGAGACATTATGATTAGTGATCCTACACATGTTTTGACTTGAGCACCTTGCGGGTGTCGGATGAGGGTGTGCTCACGGCTAAGCTGATCCGCATCTAGGATCATCGCATTCAACAACTATGACGTCGAACAATAGATTAGGTCAAGGTCCAGTGGGACAACTATAGTTCGCACTCGACGACTTGGGAGGATGCATATGATATGCGCCAACAGTTTCCATTTTTGTTGATAAATAGATTTATGACACTGTGATACACATTATTTCGACACTTATATACTGTGAAACTTCAGGATGAAGTTTAGACCAAGAAGGGGTGTATGTAACATCCCGATCTTGCCCGCACTAAGCGAACTTATTCTTTGAGGACACTTGCTTTCAAGTGATCCAAATTATTATACTATTGGGCATTTGATTATGATTATGAGGCATTATGGATATGATGATAGGTTATTTTGTTGTATTGATATAGACAAGTGCTATTGACTCGGTTCTCCTAAGTGTGCAGGATTTTGGACCTCAAGGATGCAGAGGCATCATTGAAACCCTTGGACTCTGGATCGAGTCAGGGAGTGGACTATTGGGGTTTGATTGTTCTATATATAAAATATGTGCATCTGATTAGATATTATGATTATGGATTTTATTATGACATGATTCATTGATGATGCATGATGACGATAGCTTTCCGACCAAACTCACATGTGGAGTAGAGGGGTCATGCACGACTACCAGAGACATTGAGGGAGAGGTGTGGAAAAAAACCCTGCTACAACCTACTAGCACTCCCGTCGTGGCTCAAACTGTAGGTTAATGATTACCTAGTTCGATAAGACCCACGATGCCATGAGGGAAGACTACGATAGTCGCTCATGATGATTCTAAGGGGCATGCACTAAGGCAGGGGCCTTATTCCCTAGAGGCCCTTAGTCTCCCACAAGATCACCTGACAGAGTATTGACTCTAGGGGTTTTTTATGTCTACCAATTCAGTCAAGAGGAGAGTGGAACCCTTGGAGCATGTAGTGCATCCTGAAGGGAATGTTGTGCAAGAAAATGGAAAGAGGCGAGTGGCACCCTTGGAGCACATAGTGTGTCTTGAAGGGAACGTCAAGCAAGGGAAACAAAATGAGGCGAGTGGCACCCTTGGAGCACCTAGTCCGTCTTGAAGGGCATGCCACATTGTTAAATAATAAATGAATAAACTTAGGTAGACTTAGAACAAATAATGTGATAAGAAAGATTTAAAACATTTTCCCTAATAAAATGTCGCCCAACCTAGGAAAATTAAATGTAAAGGGAAAGAGGGAAATTTAAATAAATTAGGAAACTAAGGAAAAAGGGGGAGACATAAAGGAAAAGGTAGAATGACTAACTTAGTAAGGTATCTTTCCATTAAGAACTTTCTAAATTGAACTCAACTAGTAAATTAGTCAGGGGGTAAGTCATTAAAATGTGTAAGGGAATATGAGGACACCTAGGAGGGATTCTAGGAATGCTTTTAGGTGGGTGAGGGAAATAGGATTAATTAAATAATTAATGAAATTAATTTCTTGTGCAACGAAGGGGATGGGTGACACATGTACGGGGAGGATTTTTCCTAATTAAATTATTGAACAATAAATTAAATGGGAATTTGGGAAAGAAATGACTTAGAAAATATATATATAAAGGAGGGAGGAGGAGGAGGATGGATCTCCTCTGTTATGCATAACGTTACGCTGTAGAATTTTAGACTTGACTGACTTAGGTTGTGGGAGTTGGGATACCCAACTCGGTGAGGAGTGGTAGCTCAGCCTTGCGAGGCGAGATGGGAACTAGCTTTTCTCGGGTTCAGTGGGCGTGGCCCCTTTGCGTCTCGGGAGGATAAGGGGGAAGAAGAGTACCCCTAGCGTTGGCTGGGAGGTACCAAGGAAGTCTCATCGGTCGGCAAGCGGGAGCTGCACGGAGCGCGCAAGACAATGACTCAGAGCAAACGACTTGGGCTACGGTACACATGCTCTTATTCTGCATGGTAGACTATTATTGAATTTACACTTTCATTTATTTACTTTTAATTGTGTAAGAAAGTGTTTGACTTAGTGATGTAATCGAGAACTTAATCTCCCCATAGCCTTAAGCTCGTTGCTTGACTTGATTCCCTTGGATTTCGATCCCTAAATGTGGTGACAGTCCTATGGGTTTTATTTGATTTATTGTGAAGAGTTAGTGCCTTATACTTCATCCTCATCCCTATTTCATTAATCCATTCCTGAGAAGTTGGCCAAGAGCTAGATCGATGGTCGTCACTTTGGTGTTAATAGACCTATAGATCCTAATGCCCTGATTTTCTATGCGTGGATGATGAGCGAAGGATAGTTTACCCAGTTGTCTACCCCTGTTGGTTGTTCCTGGTTGAGTGATTGTCTTGCACCTTGTTGCAATTGATTACCTCTGTGATTGTTTATCCCTTGCCTCAACGAATCACTTGTGATCCTCCACGTTTGATCTCTGCATATGATGCATTTCCTGGCGAAGTATCTCTGCATTTTCAATACAATTCCTGGCAATTTAAGTCCGTGTTTGATACTTTTCTTGGTGAATTTACTATGTGGTTTTATTTTATACATCTGTCTGCCAATTAACTCGGTGATTATTACTTTTTAATGGAAAATTTTACCCTGCGTTTTACCCATATTTTGGCTGTGATTTTAACCTTTTATTTACTGCAAATTTACCCTTGTATTGTCTATGATTTATTACAACCAACTCAGTGAAATTGTTATATTAAAACTCGACGAATTGATTGATAAAGCACAACAAAATGCTTGGATAGTGAATGTAATTATTCTTGACAACGATTTTAATTACTGTTGATTTATGTAGTGGGTTTCCTATTGGCAGCGAACTTACAAGTTTCACAATGAATTAGTTACCCTTGTTTCCCGAATTCATTACATTAAAACAAAGTAGTTATAGTTATATCTACCCTATTAGTTATACCGCAATAGATAGGGAATTATTATTTTGGGTCCAAATATATTGATGGAAACGTTATTAGCATAGTTGTATTTTGAATGACGCTCCTTGAGATATGGTACTGATGTATGTTTATAGTGATTTATTGTGTAATGAATCATTTAAAGACAATACAAGCATTAGAAGGCAACATTATTAATTAGACAGTAATAATGTACCACCGATATCAGAATTAGCAGCATTACCGTAATTAATAAAGGGCAATGCCACATATACCAACAATGTTGTAGTTAATGGACAACTTACCTCCACATTCAAAACAAATAGCAATTCATAATATCTCTTCTTTTAGAAGGACGAGATATCAATGCCACCATTTTAGATAGCGATATCTTTAGGGAAATATAACAGCCAATGATTTTGTTGAATGACAGAAAATCACAGACCGCGAACTAATTATTCAGACAGTGAATCAAATCTTGGATTAGCAACTGGAACGACACTATTTAGGCTATGAATTTATATATGTTAGAAAGTCAGTGCCTGGTATGTGAATGATGGTAATGCATTGATGGAGGACATCCTTGTATCACCTCCACTCAACATTTTTGTGTAGATACTTTTGACAACGATTTTAAGTCTAGGTGAGTCCTTGGCATTGAACGTATCAACTTTTATTAGCGCTTGATTGGATTGGCTTGATAAACAACAATTCGAGTGGATAGATGGAACATTTACCTTACCCTTGATTAAATTTCAACTTAACGATTTCGTGACTAATGCAGTCTTTTAACTAGATTATTGTTTTCTACTTAAGGATTCTTAACTATTTACAGTTTTACAGTTATCACTCAAGGGTCATCTACCAATTGCTTAGGATTTGTGCAACCCTTATCACTAAATAAGTTGCTACACCATCGCGTTTTATCCTTGTTGATGGATCATATGTATTTATATTATGCAGTTCGACAAGGCGAGCTGCCAGATTTGAAGGCTATTGGGGTTGCAGATGTAGTAATGGTTAATGCCAAGGTTTATAGGGGAGCATTGATATTTTAGATGATATTTTTAAATGATAATTATTCATTTTAAGATGCTTTGTTCCCATTATATTTCTAAGGGATTGAAATTTAATATAGAAGGTAAGAAAGAAATTGTTCTTGTTGATATCCACTTGGAAAGTTAAGTATAGTTCATTTATTGATCTTTAAATAGTCGATAGGAAGGGTAGAAGGTACTTGAAGTTGTTTTAATTGAACAATAATTATGATTGGTCACATCAATTAATCACTTGAGCTATGTGCTATTATTGGGTTATAGGCACGTATGTTAGGGGATGATTGTATTCTATTCTTTGGGTCGGATGTGTGTGGCGGGTGGTCATCTATTGTCATACCTTAGGTGACTTCCTTGTAAGAAACAAGAAGGCTATATGTTTCCTTGTGCCATTTAAAATGTTTCGATCATAGTTATCCTCCATCCTTTCCAGTTGGTTGTTGAGTGCTTTTTTTACCATGTGCGTCTATTGTTGACATTTGAAGTTGGGACTTATGGTGTTTGGATAGTGTCATAGTTTAAGTTTGATTGGTATTTTTTACGCCTTGGTTACAATCATGCTTGTCACCATGTGGCAGCATGATTCCTTGTGATTGGGTCATTGCGCACATGATCGATCATGGTGCTTGTTGAATAGGCCTTGGGTCTAGTGCTTCCCAATGTGGGTGTTGTTCATTGTAATTGATGTTGGAAACTGGTTTGTAACACCTTCATGTGTTAGGTATTGTGTGCCATAGAGATTCTAGTGTTTGGTCATCGAGACCACTGTTTTGGGATTGGGGATGTTGTCCCTTAGCTTGTAGGCATTGTCATGTTGTGTCGGGAGGGTAGTCATCGTATCCTTTGGTTACACATGTCTCGCCCAACTGCTCGCGGTGCTAGTGCATTGATTCGTTGTGGTCTGTTGTTGATCTGCGTGCGGGTGTTCGTCGTCAGGTTGTGTGGTTCAACTGTTTTCGTCGTCACCTTCTTGATTAAAAACAAAACAAAAATTCACTTGTAGTCATGACGAATTGGGGTCCTTACATGTTGTTAAGTTTGCAATTGCAAGTTTAAAAGGATTGTTGTGCAAAAGAGGAAAAAATTTCCTTGTAATTTGGAAGGTTGCAACCGTATTAGGTGACCAAATTAAAATGCACGCCCAAGCTTCTTTGTAGCTCCAAAAATTATTTTATAATTTTAAAAATGGACTTCCATATATGTTAAATTTATGCATGTCATCTAAAGTGCAATTTAAGAACATGATAGGTTTCTTTCATGCACCTAGATTTGGGATTACATGTAAATCTGAAGTGAAAATGACATTAGAGTAAAATGCACTCCCTAGTCTCAATTTTGACCCAAATTGAGTGGTTCAACTTGAATAAGGTTTAATTTGTGATTATACACCTTCATATAGCCTTATAGTGGAAGTTCCATACAAACACCTACCTGATATGCATAAAGGCTAACAATTTCCTTGTAAAACTGAAGGGAAAATTTCTTAAAGTTGGATATAGGAAGGTGCATGCCCAAAGGTGGATAAGCCTCCATAATTTAATTTTTAAGTTGAAACTTGATTAATACAATAGTTTTAACATGTTTGTACAATTAGGAGTTCATTTACACCCCAAACAGGATGATTTTCCTGAACAAAGATTCATGAACTTTTGATGAAATATAGAATGAATATGCCTTGATATTATATAAAATATTACAAGCTATGTGCTTGTACAAAAGTTGTAGAAAATTTGTAGTCGTGAATTTTGTATGATGAGATTATGTATATATAGGACAATGAGTAATTCATTCCTTAATATGAGATATGTATTCCTTAAGAAAAAAATGTACGCTAAAAAATGGAAATGATGTTTTTTTGGCTTGAAAATAAGGCATGATGTAAAATACACGCCCTTGAGTAAAAAATGCAAGCCTTGTGTTAGGATTTACATGATAAATTATTGAAATAATAATGTTAGGGAAAATTGATATCATTATATGAATTATGCACATTGTGTACACTATCCTTATGAAATTTCATGAAAATAGGGAATTAAGGAAAATGCACGCCCTGTTAGGGGAAAAGGTAGGTTATGCATATGTTGTTATGTCCTGAGACGGTGCATGGTGAAATATATATTTTGGTTTTGGGTTACATGCATGAATTAATATGTATTGTTACATATGTAACTCTGAAATGATTTATAGTGATAGGTTATAGATTAATGAATACACAAGTGAAATAATGTGGTTGTGGATTGTTGTTGTAGATGAAGTTTGAACATACCCTGGAGTGAAGACCACAATCCTTGTGTTAGTATTTTCATTATATCTTCATTAAATCACAATGTTAGGGAAAATTGATATCTTTAGATGAATTATGCACATTATGCACACTATCCTTGTGGAAAAAAATGAAATATGGAATTGATGAAGATGCACACCCCATTATGGGAAAATGCAGGGTGTATATATGTTGTTGATCCTCATATTTTTTAGGGTGAAATATACATTTTGGTTTGGGGTTACATGCATGAACTAATATGTATTGTTACATATACAACTTTGAAATTATTTATAGTGATAGATGATAGATTAATAATTCCTCAAGTGAAATATTGTGGTTGTGGACTATTGTTGTATATGAACATACGCAATAGTGTATTTGTGCAAGATTGCTTGCATATTACGGTTTAAGACTATGTATGTATATAAATATGAAATATTTGGAAGTTATATATATATATATATATATATATAGAGAGAGAGAGAGAGAGAGAGAGAGAGAGAGAGAGAGAGAGAGAGAGAGCTAGTTATATATACTTTATCCATATATTGGATTATGAGTGGTCATGGTATGAAAATTACCATTGTGGAGGAAATTGGGAAAATGTTGCATTTGTAGCTTGTGTATGTATTGTAATTTGCATGCACAATTATTGTTTTACATGCCAAATTCATACACGATACATATAGATTTCATATTCATTTCAAAATAGATAAATCTATGTAATTACCATTGTTGTATCGAAATGTCAAGTACATGAAACTACTTATGTTTTACTCAAACATCTTGCAAACATGATGATAATGGTGGTGTATATGTGTATGACCCAATATCAAGTAAATTTTAAAGTATTACAAACATGGATATGTAACTATACACATTCATACATGGAAATAACTATACACACTCATACATGTCATTAACTACATAAAATAAAATACTTTGTTAATAAACTGTTGGAATAATGATATATATTACAAATTTAATTGCATGGAGTACATGGTATATAAATTTTGTAACTACCTTAGGCTACTTAGGAGGTTTCTGCAAGCCCTACTCTTGAGATGAAGAAAAAACCACAGAGCTTCTCTTTGTTGTTGTAGATGATTTTGAATGTTCTGTAGTTGTAGTAGGCACATGTTGTAATTGTTTCTCTAGATATTTAATTTTATTTTCATAATTTTGCAATCTTGTTTTTTCTTTTCCTTTTGATTTTTTTCAAGATGTTCATTTTTTGTTTTCAGTTTGGATTGAACGTCAGCCAATTGACCCCTGAGTTTTTGTACTTCATTATCAAGCTCTTGTTCCCTCAAATATTGTTTCTCCAATGCAACAGGCAAAATTGGCACCACCTAAATTATTGTTGTACTTTGTAATTTATGTTGCAAATCAATAATGTGGGGTTTAAACATTTGTATCTCCATGTCACATCCCAAATGTTGTACCTTTCCACTCTATAAAAGTTCATTATTGAGATCTTTAATATTTTCATCACAACTATCATCATCTTCAATGATTCCACCATTGGTGATGGGGCATAGATATCAGCTAGAGAACTACTTAATACTTTAGCTTCCTAATATATCTTCTCTTTTCATTCTCTAGACTTTTCCAAGTGTTTTGAAGGATTTTTTTTTGCTGGACTACCCTCGGTTATATCTTTACCCATACCCATACCCTGAATTTTACCTTTATCCTGATGTTTGCCACCTTCTTTGCTCTAACTTTCTATTTCCTTTTCAAGTTATGTACTCTTCTCTTTTTTTGCACTGCCCTTACTTTTAGTTTTTCCTTATCCATACCATTACTTTTACCTGCATCCTTATTGTTTCCAACTTCTTTAGTAAGCATTTATATTTCCATTTTAAGATCTCTAATCTTCCCACTTTCTCTAAGAAGTGCCATCTTTTTTTCCGATTCAACTTATTATCTTGGTTACAATTTTATTTCTTCAAACTGTCCATTTTTTTATTATATTCTTTAATCTCTGAATTATGTTTCTGACATAGCTCTATCACTGTACTTTCAAATTAATCTTTAAAAATTTGAATAAGTCCCTCTTTCTCCTTCAAACTATTTTTTAACTCATCCACCTCCAGATTACTTTTAGTATTCAATGGAGGTATTTTCAAAACTTGTGGTCTACTTTTCAATTCTTCTTCAAGATTTGAAATAGTTCTTGTATATGTAGCCAATAACATTTCAAAAATTTCCCTGGCATAATAAACCTCCCTCTTACATTCCTCTATAACAAGGGACACCTTACTTTTTAATCCAACTATAATACAATCTTTTCCCTGTATTATGCTTCTTGATTCTTGTATTTGCCTTGCAATTGCATTTTCCAAATTTCCAATTTTCTTCGAGAAATCCAAATTAATGATGTGCTCTATTTCACACTTTTCCTTCCAGGTGTATATAGAGGAAGAATCCTCCATTGTAGGAAGTTTGTAATGCATCACTTTATCCAATGCCCCCAAAACAAATCTATTATAAAAAATGTATGTTGGACTATTCACATTTGAACTTGGAGAGGTAGAATCAACACCCATAACAGGGACATTATACTCAAGTAATGACATTTTAGGAGGAATTCTATCAATTATAGTTTATAAACTAACACAAATATCGTCATTTCATGTTTCCATATAATGGTCCATACCACCCTGCTCCTCGACTTCATTCATAGATTCATGTAGGTCTCTTAAAGTTCTGAAAACATTAACTTCATATTCAGAAACAATATTAGAATTGATTTCCACACCAACAATTGCAGTCTATTCAGGTATTTCGTCAATGGTTTTCTTTGTTTTTGGTCTCCTAATGTAGGTTTTAAGAGGGCTTGTTTGGTCACTGGGTCGATATAAATCAATAATTTTCTGCAGTGTGCACGAGAAACTGAACTTAATCTTATTTTCTTTAGGGTATGATGTGATTTTTTAGCCAATAGATGAGGGAAATATACGGCCTTGTATTCAACACAAAAAATGACTAGCCTCATGTAGTCACCAAAAAAATTAGTCTTATGATGATTCATAATTTTCCTAACTTGGAAAATTTGAATCAAAGACGTGTATAGTCCCTAGGGAACATCTAGCATTCTAAAATCGATATTGGGAATGCATATCTTTTTCCCACATATTTTACTGGCCATATCCATCTTTTCTACCTTGGGGGTTTGTTTTAGAGTTAAATATTGTTCCCCCTCTGCGTGGAATTTTTGTTTCTCTTGCAAGAAAATCAACGTCTAGGTAAATTCTCTGGACAAATAGTTATAGTTCAACATATATGTCATCATATTTAGTTATGCTTGTATCTATATCATCATTTTCAAAATGGAAGGGTCCAAACATAAAGTCAAAAACCTCTTCTCTTCTCAGGATATTTAGAATACATGTTGGACAATTTGTTGTCTCTCCATGCTTCAACAAACTCCTGGAATTTGTTGACAATGAAATTTTCATCCTGGGAATCACCTATTTCAATTGTTGTTCCCATGGTAGAGGACGCCCTTGTTTCAATTGCGACCGTGGTTTTACAAATTCAATGTTGAAATGATTTTTTGAGGAATTCACGCTAACAGGAATGGACATTGAGGAATGGAATTCATGGAATGCACACCCACGCTAAGGAAACCCTTATGGTTATATTGGTATATTGGTTATAAAGAACTTTTGATAAGAAAAATAAATTAATATTTATAGATAATATATTATTTATTAGAAATAACACTTCTACAAAAATTGTCGTGCATTTTTATAAGCACACTCAAGTAGATTTGTAGCATTTTTTTAACAATGGTCTTGGGATTTTTGAGAATTAATGAAAAATTTCCATCCTCTAAATGAGGGGAATTAATCAGGGGTTTTCTCAACCATGTGTTATATCTTGGAAAATTAAAAATGATTGTCAGGATGAATCAGGGTAATTTTAAATCAAAATTCCAAACTTTGCTAACTATAATAGAAACACACACACTCAATCTCAAATTAAATATTAAGCAAGATATCTTGCATGCATTTGAAATCAATCATAGGTTTGGGAGACTTACATGTACTTCAAGTTTCTAAGTTTATGGGACTCAGGAAATGACTCAACATACAAGGTTAACTACATATGCGTGTTTTCAAACAACTTGTCAAACTTGGGTTTAGGGTTGTTATAAGATATGCCATACTAGCATTAATCATACATAATGGATCAACATCCAATTTCATTCATCTTCCTGTGCAATCCATTCAAATGGGCTAAGAAAGAATCATTTTGGGTTTAGGCGAGCATAGGGATGAATAACATGTCTAGGGTGTGCATTTTTATAGTGCATGTGTGTATTTGTCATTAACAAGGTGTTCCCATTCCTCCTTACTATGTAAACATGCAATCCCATGCCCTCAACATGCAATTTCAACTTGAGACATGCAATTTTCCTTTACAGGGTGTGCATTTTCCTCAATACCCTATTTTCATGTAATTTATTAAGGTCAACATACAATTACCAACAAAAGACATGAATTTTTCTTCCTAGGGTGTGCATTTGTCATCTGCCCTATTTTGATACATTAATTTTATGAATTTTTCCTTTTTAGGGTGTGCATTTTCCACCATGGGGCACACATAATTTATTTGAAGGAATGGATGTTTCATAAACCTATATATCCCTAATATAATCAAACCAATTTCACCATTGGGCATGCATCTCCCTCGGTCTAACGTGCATTTCAACAAGGTCATTTTTAACAATTTGACCTCTTTTTTTTACAAGGTCGTTTTTACCCTTTCTGCAAAACAGAGGGTTTTTTGTCTAAAAATTCCCTCTATGTCCTATAAAATGAAAGCCTAAGGTATAAAATATTTTATACCTTATTGTAGGATGGGTATGTTACAATTTTCCACCCATCCAATCCTCATTGTTTCCATTACTGATTTTTCATGCCAACCATTTGGAAAATAATGAAAGGATTAATTGGGTTTTTGTTGCTATGTATAACCCTAATTCAAGTTTATTATAGTCTCCACATCTAAAAATGTACACTAAAACACAAGAAATACATGTTTTTCTTTTAAACTCTAATTTCTACCCTTTTGTAAAATGCACACCAGGCTTCACAAAAATGCACACCCAGGTCTAAAACACCTCCAATTTGAGCGATTCAAGTTGTTGATGGTGTATTAGATAATTTACACCTGTGTACACATTTTTATTTTCATTTTAAAACAAAAATGTGGCTTCTTTGTAAAAGAGGAAAAATATACCTTGTAAATTGAAAGACCAAAATAGTAGAAAGTGACCTAATGGAAATGCACGTCCATGCTGCTATATAGCGTGAAATTTAGTTATAAGATATTTGGGGTGAATATAATAAAATTATAAATTTACATGTGTCACCCTAAGTGCATTTTCAAATGAAATAGGCTTTCTACCTTGAACCAAGCTTGAAGATTTTTTATAAAATGGAGGGTAAAACTGCCTTTCTGTAAAATGCATACCGATGACTCATATGACCGCCAAATTGAGTGATTCAAATTGTGGAGTATGTATTTTATTGTTTTACATATTTTAATACATTTACCTGTTCACGAAAAACCCTCTTCTTTGCATAGAGGCTAAAAACTTCCTTTTAAATGGAAAAATTCATAACAATTCATGAAAATAGGGCATGATGAAAAATGCATGCCCTACCAAGAAAAATCCATGCATGCAGTTGGTAATTTACATGTTACAAGTTACATGACTATGCATATGTTGTAAACCCTAAAGACTGAATACTAGGGTGATATCTCAAGTTTTTTCCCTTTCCTTAATTTCAATAATATTGGATTTTGACAAGGTGCGAAAGGTTGGAGGATGCATGACAACCATTTAACAAAAATATATAAATATATTTATAAATATATTGATCCATGACACCTTTTCTCCAATGGATGATAAATTTGATGATATTCATAATGTAAATATGATTGAGAAGTCACAAAAACCCCTTTATGAAGGCTTTAGGACAAATCTTCTCTTTCCTATTTTGTTTTTGGTGAAATTGAAGGTATTGAATGGTTTGTCAAACACTTGTCTCACCCAAACCCTAAGTTATGTAATATAATTCATGACATATACATAAACGACCTATTTTTGTTTTGTTTCTCTATTCTAAGTGTTTTTAATTAATGTGTAAATTATAGAGATGCAATATTTAATATTGATATTATTTACATTAACTAGTTATATTTTGCATTGTAGATTGTTAGGTGAATTTCTCCTACCATCATCAAATACTTTACCCCGTACATACCAAGAATTATCAACCATTATGAAAAATATTGTAATGGAGTACCAAGCTATTGATGCATGTCCTAATGATCATATTATTTATTATGGAAAATATACATGGGACATGAAATTCCGACAATGTCAAATCAATAGATATTAAACCAATCAAGTAACACAACACATGCCTCACAAGGTTCTTCTTCATATTCCCATAATTCCACATTTTCAATGACTATTCAAGTGCCAAAGCATAGCACAATTTATGGATTACCATGCCTGAAACAAAAGTAAATATGGTGTTCTTTGAATGCATGTAGATGGTTCTGCATTTAGGAACATCGAAGAAATATGGTCAATTTTTAAAGAAGAACCTCGTAATATTAGGCTTCCATTGGAAGCTGACGGTGTCAATCCATTTGGTGATCTCATGTCAATTTACTCAGTGTGGCCTATTTTTGTTATAAACAATAACCTTTCTCCTTGGATGTCAATAAATAGGGAGAACAAAATGTTGACAATGATTTTTCTAGATATTTGTTTACAATAATTTTTTGAACGCAACATTTCATTTGTCTCGTTCATTGTATAATTTATTATTTATACATATATAGAAAGTAGTAATGATGTGTATTTTAAATCAATTATGTAAGTACCAAGATAAACATATTAATGTATATATTGAGCCTCTTATCGACAAGCTTCTAAATCTATGGGATGGAATCACTGTATACAACATCTCTATACCAATAGGGAAAATTAAATTTCAATTCCATGGAATACTTACATGAAAAATTCATGATGTGCCAGGGATAACACATTTTTTTGGTATGTGATGTACTATTTCACTTTAATAGTATATATATTTTTGAAAATATCATGCATTTTTAAAAAATAATTCCTTGGTATATAATTGATACTGACATTAATTCATATGTTATAGGCCTACAAACCAAGGGTAAATTTGCATGTCTAGTATGTGGTCTAGGATGAAATATCACCGTTCAAGAAATTTAGGAAAGGAGGTGTTTGATGAGTATAGGCACTTCCTCCCTAAGAACCATAGGTATCGAACTACGGAAAAACATATTTTCAATTTCAAAGAAGAGACTTGAATAAAACCATGAAGAATGAAACCTAACCTATGGAAGTTGGAATATAATAGAAATCGTCAAGGTAAGCAATTAGTTTATGTACCATATATATTAATGTTTTACAAGTTTAATTCGTATTGAAATATGTTTATTGTATCTAAAAATTATTGTTTTAATCTCATTTATTTTTCATAAATGTCATTAAGGAATTAATGGGCTTCCAAGAGGAATGAAAACATACAATATACAATTCAACACATTTCCCTACTATGAGCACCTACAAATAGCACATTTGTTTGATACAATGTATATCGGGAAGAATGTAAGAAACACATTATGGATGATCTTATATGGAAGGAGTGACAAAGAAAAAATTGGAAAAAATTGTAGTGACATTCAAGAAGCCAATCATGCAATGAAAAATGTGACTAATTCTAATAGCGATGGACATCGATATATTATTCCATCATTATTTATAGAGAAACAAAGAAATGTTGTAAACGAGGTCATTAGGAAAATTTAATTTTTCACGGGATTTTTTTCTAACATAAATAATATCTTAACAAAGAAAGGTGAATCTGGCGGGGCAAAAACTTATGACTAGCATACCTTCATTAAGGTAATTATTTTGTTATGTTTCTATATTGGTATACATATTTTTGGTATATTTTTGTTTACTTTTTTTTTTACAGTATGTTGTACCTCTATGTTTATAATGATTCCTTTTTTGTTACAATATGTTCTACCTCTATGTCTTCCAAATATCTTTGACAACAACATAGAACAAGTCATATATGATCTTGGCAAATACATGAGGTAAGTAATGATTTCTATGAAAAATATTCATTGCAGAACTTGTTCACATGTGTTTTATTTGAAACGTATACACTTAAACTTGCAGTCATTTATTGTCATCATGTGTAGGTGGTTGTCATCTAAAGAATTCCATAAAGAATATATAAGGTATTGGAGGAGAGATCTTCCTTACCTAATGTGTGAAATGAAAAAGTGTGTACCTTTGACATATTTCAATGCACAAGAGAACTACCTCATACAACAAGTTGAGGATATTGAAATTTTTGGACCTGTACAGATAAGGTCAATGTGGATGGTGGAGAGGCATTTGAAATCATTGAAAGCCTTTGTTAGACAAAGAGTATGTCCCGAGGTTTCTATGGTGGAGGGATATATGGTATATCAATCCTTGGTGTATATTAGTCAGTATCTTCCTAAATTAGTAGCAAATATGAATGTGCCTCTCATTTGGGATGTCAACTCCATCAATAAATTTGAATTGGGAGGTCTTGTTGGGGAAAGTTAGAATGAGCAAAGTGAAAGGTAATTATATCGTAGAGATCTACAATACTTTTGATTATTCGGTTTTATCTATACCGTACCTATTTAATTTTTATTCTTCCATCAATTATTAGGCTTTTCCACGGTACCTAATTATTGATGAATTGTTATTTTTTCATATATTTGGTCGAGAGTGGTATACACTACATTTATACATTGCAAACAATTTTGATTGGATGAAGGTATGGATGGAACGATGTATACAATGTTATGGTAGGTTATCATGGTAATGGGTCGGTACATTGGTTAAAGAGGCTCATTGTAATTAAGATACCAATATTACATAGAGGGAAATTGATTTAACATATGGTTTAAACGATAAACAGACAAGCATATTCACCCATAATTTTTACTTATTTTCCATTATATTAATGTATGTTGTTTGTTATTTTCTTAAAATAGTTACTAATTCTCAATATGTTAATTACTTGACAATGAATTGTTTATGTGTTGGGCATAATGAAATTAAAACACCACAATGCCATGTCCTGCAATGGCCATAAATTTTGCATCAAAAATTTGGATGACAAGAAAAAAAAACTTCGATTGTGCGGTAACTGTAGTATTTTAGGTCATTAATGTTTCCTCTAGAAGTAATTGGCATCCAAAGGTATCTAAAAATAGATACTATGGATATTTGAATGGTATACTCTTTTTTTTTAAATAAAAAAGTGGAACCTGCTATATTAAGTTAACAAAGAAACCTTGACAAAATATACAGAGATATAGGCCTAAACCACCAGAAATGCTGTCGTTTTACCGGAAACCAACATGGTTTGGAGCACTGTTTTGCCCTCTGTCCTGCCCGAAGGAAACTAGGATAGATGGCTATAATCCAAGTGAACATGTAACAGTAGCAAGATAAAACAAAGAAACAAAATAGCATAGAAGACCTAGATACCCGGTGACCCGTCGCCCTTGCTTGTCTGCCACGTGGACCCAGCTGGAATGGCGAATGCCTGTGCACAGAGAGGGAACTTCCTCTTTGCTAGAGCATTGGAGTTCACGTCAAGGAGCAGGTCCAGATGCTGGCCCATGAGAAAGGCTCTGTGCTCCAGGTCTTCCATGTGGCCTCAGAGTTCGAACACCAGAGCCAGATGCTCTGCACGGAGGAAAGTGCCATGCAGGCCATTACCCGCGTCCCTCATTACATCCCTCATTTCCACGGTCTCTCCATCACCAGCTTCGAGCTCCATCAGTTCTTCACCATGCGATTCCTCCTTCCTTGCTGGGTTGTTCGCGTCCGCGTTCTCTTCAGCTCTAGCTATGTCCCGAATCTCTTCCTTGAACATTGCTTGCATAGTATGGCTAGTGGGGTTGTAGTCACCCGACCACGGAATTTCCTCGACAATGCACCCACGGATGTCGTCTGCCAGTTCAATTTTAGGACCGCTTCCATCCTGGTGGCTCACCTCCATGGCTTGGGGTTCCGGAGTGGTCACCAATTCCTCCATGAACGGTACTTCTTCCACGTAACAGGTGGGGAATGCATCTGCAACACCATCCTCCAGCCTCTTTTCAGACTTAGGTGTCGTGGTTTCACTGCTACCTCCTGGCCTAGACTCCACAATGATGGCATGCAGAGCCAATTGGTCAGCTCGAGCCTTCTTTCAGAGGATGGAGGTCGCCAACGACAGAGCGCACTCCAGCTTCTCCTTCCTTTGTCGCTGCGCTTGGTGGGTGTACCAGGCCGAGCCATGGCGAGGCCTGCCCCGCTTCCTGGTCATAATTGCCAGGGAATATATAACAATACAGTGGGGATGCAACAAGATGAGAGTAAGCCTGGACGAGAAGGGCACAGAGTTGCACCAGAGCTCTCAGACGAAGGGGAGAGCCGAAGCGAGAGCAGACCAACCCTGTCCAGGCGCTTAGAAAAAAAAATTGCCAAAGGCTGGATTCACTTGGCTATCCATAAACGCTGGCATGCTGAGTGCATTGTGAGTGAGAGTGTTCACGCGAGGGAGGTATCCCTCCACCGTATACTGCCTGTTATGGTCGTCTACAATCATAAATGCAGGGTGGGAGGGTGGAATCCATCAACATTTATGCTATGTCTTAGTGTTGAGCCAGGTGTCGAGGAGCTATTGCGTGTCACCCCATCCAGGGCTGGGAAATCCCTGCTTGCAAGGTCTCTGCAACGCCTTGAGAGGTCTGTATCATCAGAGAGATGAGCTTGCCAATATATGAGTTCTGACTTTGAGTCAGTTCCAGTGTTTGCCAGGTGATCTGCAACCTTGTTAGCGTCTCGTTTCACATGAGAAGGAATTAGTATGAGATTGGGGTGGATGAGATCTCCGAAATCCTCCAGAAGTCCTGAGAGTCTCTAGCTGGGGGAGATCCGTCTGGGGAGTTCACCATGAATGATTTTGGAGATGAGTTGAATTATGATTTGGGAGTCTCCCTCAATGACGAGCCAATGGTACTGGTGTTGAAAAACATCTTGGAGGCCTTTGACAAGGCTTGTGAGCTCTGCCACATTGTTCGTGTTTTCCCCTAAAAAGCCTGCCATCAATTGAATAATATTACCAGTGTGGTTCCGAAGGACAGCTCCAAAACTAGTTGGTCCAGGGTTACCCCTGGAGGCCCGATCGAAGTTGAGCTTGAGGAAGCCTA
>ML789741.1:405377-449881 GCA_009831015.1 Picea engelmannii
GCCCCTACAGTCTATCTCTGTATAAGAAATAGTAAGTTCTCACATTTTCAGAGGACACATTGGAGTGTTTAACTCACTTTTTAAATTATGGAAAATGGATACCTTGCACCCTTAAACAAGTACATTCCATTTTCAGATCAGTTCTGTATTTCCATGTCTTCCGGCAGCTGATTCAGAGCTTCATAGGAATTTTTGGTGGGGACCTTTGGGGCTGAGCTCTGATTTTGTTTTCTTGATGTATTCTTTCGCCTTCCTGTGACATTGGAAAAATCATCCTTTTTCTTGCTTTCATTAGGCTTGGAGGCCATGGCATTCAGAGGACAATCTATGAACAAGTGGTCGTGCTCATGGCACTTCCTGCATCGAAAAGTTATGTTTTCGTAGTCGATTGTCTAGTTCCAGTCTTCGTCCTGGTATTCAAGTGTGATGGAACCTGGCAAGGATTTTGATATGTCCATGTAGATGTAGATACAGGCATATGAGGTGTACTTCCTCATTTTTGTAGCTTCTGAAGCTTTGACATATTGTCCCACCATGTTTCCGATGCCCATGAGTATTTCTTCCAGCCATAATTCCTGGGGTAGAGAGTACAGCCGGATCCAGACCGAGGCTCTTGTAAATTCCTCCTGCTCTGGACTGAATCTATTGGTCCAGAATCTCAGAAATAGACCCGCTGAGTTGTAGAAATACACCCCATTGTCGAAGATTCTATCCTTATCTTCTAGATTGTATAAGATTATTGTGAAGAAGCCCTTGGAGCTAAGATGGACTTCATAATCTCCTTTACGGTTCCACCAGTCCTTGATCCAGCGAGTGAGATCTCTTTCAGTCGGCCATAGGCCAAAGAATTTGCCAATCAGTGCATGATCCATCATAAACTGGGTGTGTTTCCCCACCCGTGTTGATTTGATATGATAGAGTGGGGGTTTTTCCATTTGTGGTATACACTTACCTGGTAGCCAGCTTTTGGAGGCTTTCGGAGGCTTTCGGATGAGATGTGCTGGGTTCTAGTTCCATTTCTTTGTTGAGTCCTTTTTCTTGGGTAAAGAGTTGATCCCTCAGGTGCACCAGTGGCTCGAAGGTAGGGCGCTTGGCGCGGGTTCCATTTCTTTCGTTGGCGGCAATATCATTGTACGAGGGGGGTTTCCCCCCCTCTCCCGAGATCATTGTTGGGTGTTTAGAGAACTCGTGAGGTGATCCTCTGCGGATCGTGGAAGTGGGCGGTAGGTCTCTGGAGTCAGAGTGCGCATCAGGCGGTGACAAGGCGCAGGGGTTGCAGGGTGCTAGGGTTCTTCCTCTCACCAAGTTCTCTTGTCATTTGAATGATATACTTGAAAGTAACTTTAAATCCTTTAAATTAGTCATGTTCGAGGACAAATAGTACAAGTTAGAAATGAATGAACGTGATAATGAAATAACTGTTATTGAGCATGAGAATGTATTTACCATGGTTAATACAAGGATGCTTGAGCTGAGTATTGAGCTTTATGTTCTTCCAAACCAATGTGAGCAAGTATTCTCAGATGTTCTAGGTAAAGCAGGATGGTCATATGTTGTTAGATATGACCTAAAAGGAAGGCCTATAAAGTATAATGTAGTAGAAGAAGATGATGCAAAGGAGAAAGTAGATGTGCCAGACGAAGAAGACGAATAAGTTGAGCTAGATGTATATGGAAATTCTTTTGATGATGATATCAATGATGAAATTATTGAAAATGACATTGATGATGATGTTGCTATGCCCAATCCTTACAATGTCGATTCTAAACCAGATTCTGGACCAGATGATACAGATTTGGAGTTGGATGACGAAGAATATCAATGATATTGAATTGTTGAAATGTAGGTCAGGGTATGTGATTATATATTTTCTATGATTTGTTCTCTTTAAATTATTTTCTCATATGGGTTAAATGTTTCTTGTTACATTTTATGCCATATTATTGTATGTATCATTGGTTGGTTAGAATTATTTGACCTTGATTTCTCTCATAACCCACCAGTCTATATCCTCCTAACCCATTTTCAACATGTGCTGATTAATTTTAACTATTAGTAAATATAAATTATATTACAAACAAATAATGATTAAAAAACATAATATATATAATAAACAAATATAAAACAAAGATAATCAAAGATAAAACACACACTATGGTGTCAAAACCCAAACCAAATAAACCCACTCCAAAACTATTGACCACTGAATTGATCTACCCCACCTTCCATTACAGAGAGTGTGCAGAGGAGAAGACCCCTACAAGGAAAGATTGACCTCACCTATGCATCCAAGGAGGGACAGACCCCACAAGATCTTTGGTATGTAACCTCGTTGTTGATGTAGATATAGGATGTATATCTTGTATTTGTTTGTTCAGTATGGAATGGTTTATAATGGATCTGTTTGTGTTCAATTCAAATCAAGTTTTACCTATCATTCAGTCCTAAATTTAGGTTCGATACCCTATATACTGCATCTTTTTTCCATATTTTTGTACACACAGCAGAGAACAAACAAGGTTTGAAATGAAAATTCAACAGACAAGATCGGACCAAAAATATAGATCCAAGATCGATGGTCTCAACTTATTTCGGTTGGTGAAAGTGCTTGCTGGATTAAAAAGGGTCGAAGGCCTAAATTATAAACCATTGTATTAATGATTGATAACATGTCATATCCTTATTTATTTTGGTACACATGGGTGGTATTATCAAACCACTTTATCTCACTCCGAAATGTGCCAGTGGATGACATATGGCACAATGATGTAAGCCAAATCAAAACCATATATCTATACACACACTCTTTCTTTCATTTACCTTTTAATTTTATTTTGCTAATTTCTATGCATGAATCGTACTATGCCACTTTCAATTACTTTCTAGTAAATAGTTTGGGTATGGGGAATTGAGAGTGATGTGAGGGGGGAGGAAGGGAACAATTGAGCTTACACCTTCACATGGTTGGCCCTGTTCAGTAGAGGATAAATTATTCTCAAAACCAAGAGAATCTCATTCATGTATTCCATTTTAATCTTTTTAGAGTCTCGTACATGTTGATATCTACTCTGCTTATTTATTATTCATTTATATAACCTTGTATTCTCTAATGATTTCTCCAGGTATTCGCAATGGAAATGCAATGAACGACTAGCTTATGTGTGATGTGGTTTTACAATCTCCTGCCTCATCGAGCTCATGGATGTAGGTAGTTAGTACTGATTTTTCCATTTTAGTTAGTGTGTGTGCACAATTTCCAAAGATTAATTTGTATTTCGACCCTTTACTAAATTCTGGGCACAATCACCCTAGTATGCATTCTTTAGTCTTTACAACAAATCCATAGTCCTCTCACTTTTAAATTGTAAATTAACAAAATCATACATGGATTTTTTTCTTAGGGCATGCATTTCTCATCATGCCCTATTTTCATGCATTTTTTTCCATTTACAATGCAAATTTTAGCCTTTACACACATTAGAGGGTTTTAGGTTTCAAAATCCACAACTAAAGTAGGAATATATGTAAAATGTAAAAACATAAACTCCACAATTTGAACCACTCAATTTGGAGGTCATATGAGTCTAAGGCATGCATTTTACAATAAGATGGTTATACCCTCCATTTTACAACAGGTCTTGAATCTTGGTTCAAGCTAGAAATCCTTAGTCTTTTTAAAATGCACTCTGGATGAAATATATAGATTTGGAATGTTATTAACTTCACCCCAAATATGAGATCACTAAATTTGGAGTTGTATAGAAGCATGGGTGTGCATTTCCATTAGGTCACTTTCTATTGTTTTGGTCTCTCAATTTACAAGATAGACTTTGCCTCTTTTACACATCAACCACTTTTGTGTTTGCAAATGAAAATATAAATATGTAGACAATTGTAACATTATCTAAGACACCCTTAGAAACTTGAATAATTGAAATTGCAGGTGTGTAAATACTTGGGCATGCATTTTTTTGAAGCGTGACATGCATTTCTACACGAATGCAGAAATTATAGTTTAAAAGAAAAAAAAGTATTTTTCTCATTTAGGTATTTCATTTTAGTATTTATAGATCTCGTGCATGTTTATTTGTCGTTTTATTTATTTTATTACTAATATTGAGTCATATAACCTTGTATTTTCTGATGATATCAACAGGTCTTCACAATGGAAATGCAACTAACAAATAGCCTATGTGTGATGTGGATGTACTATCTCTTACCTTATAGATCTCATGGAACTAGGTATAGTACCCTTTTTTCCATTTTAGTTAGTGTCTTTGCACGATTGCCAAAGGTTCATGTGTATCTCAACCCTTTACTAAATTCTGGGAACAAATCACCCTAGTATGCATTATTTAGGGTTTACAACAAATCCACAGTCATGTAACTTGTAAATTAGCAACACAATACATGTAGTTTTCTTCCAAGGCTGTGTGTTTCTCATCATGCCTTGTTTTCATGCATTTTCATGCATTTTCCCTTTATGCATTTTTTTTTTCATTTACAAGGAAACTTTTAGCCTTTACACACACCAGAGGGTTTTAGATTTCAAATTGCACATCTAAAGTATGAATAGATGTAAAATGATAAAATACAAAATCCACAATTTGAACCACACAATTTGGAGGTCATATGAGTCTTAGGTGTGCATTTTATAGTAAGACTGGTTTACCCTCCATTTTACTAAAGGTCTTGAATCTTCGTTCAAGGTAGAAGTCCTTAGTCTTTTTAAAATGTACTCTAGATGAAATATATATATATATATATATATATATATATATATTTGGAATGTTATTAACTTCACCTCAAATCCTATATCACTAAATTTGGAGCTATATAGAAGCATGGGCGTGCATTTCCATTAGGTCACTTTCTATTGTTTTGGTCTCTCAATTTACACGGTAGAATTTCCCCACTTTACACAACAACCAATTTTGTGTTTGCAAATGAAGATATAAATATGTTTACAGGTCTAACATTATATAAGACACCCTCACAGACTTGAATCATTCAAATTGCAGGTGTGTAAGGACATTGGCATGGATGTTTGTGAAGCCTAGCGTGCATTTCTGCACAAGGGCATAAATTACAGTTTAAAAGAAAAACAAGTATTTTTCTCATTTTGGTATTTCATTTTAGTATTTATAGGTCTTGTACATATTGATTTTTCTATTTAATTATTTAATTATTAATATTCGGTCATATAACCTTGTATTTTCTGATGATTTCAATAGGTCTTCGCAATGGAAATGCATCTAACAACTAGCCTATGTGTGATGTCATTGCACAAGCTCTTGCCTCATTGATCTCATGGACTCAAGTAGTTAGTACCCATTTTTCCATTTTAGTTAGTGTTTTTTCACAATTGCGAAAGATTCATGTGTATTTCAACCCTTTACTAAATTATGGGAACAAATCACCCTAGTATGCATTCTATAGGGTTTGCAACAAATCCATAGTCTTTTAACTTGTAAATTAACAACACCATACATGGATTTTTCTTCCAAGGGCATGCATTTTTCATCATGCCCTATTTTCATGTTTTTTTATGCATTTTCCCTTTTGTAACATCCCACTCTTGCACGCATTGAGCGAACTTATTCTTTGAGGACACTTTCTTGCAAGTGATCCAGATTATTATACTATTGGGTGTTTGATTATGATTATGAGGCGTATGGATATGATGCCATTTTATTTTGTTGTATTGATATAGACAGGTGCTATTGACTCAATTCTCCTGAGTTTGTAGGACTTTGGACCTCTAGGATGCAGAGGCATAGATGAAACCCCTTGGACTCTGGATCGAGTCAAGGAGTGGACTATTGGGTTTTTATTATTGTTGATATGACATATGTGCATGTGATTAGATGTTATGATTGTGGATTTTATTTCTGGCATGATTCGTTGATGATGCAGGCTGACGATTGCTTGCCGACTAGACTCACATGTGGAGTAGAGGGGTCACGCATGACTACCAGAGACATTGAGGGAGAGGTCTGGACAACAACCCTACCACAGTCTACTATCACTCATGTTGTGGCTCGAACTGTAGGTTAACAATTACCTAGTTCGAGAAGACCCACGATGATGTGAGGGCAGACTGCGACAGTCGCTCATGATGATTCTAAGGGGCACACAATAAGGCATGATCCTTATTCCTTAGAGGCCCTTAGTCTCCCACAAGATCACCTGGCGGAGTATTGACTCCAGGGATATTTGATGTCTACCAAGTCAGTCAAGAGGCGAGTGGCACCCTTGGAGCACGTAGTGTGTCCTGAAGGGCACATCGTGCAAGGGAAACCGAATGAGGCGAGTGGCACCCTTGGAGCACCTAGTGCGTCTTGAAGGGCACGTCACATTGTTAAATAATAAGTGAATAAACCTAGATGGCCTTAGAATGAATAATGTGATAAGAAAGATTTAAAAAAAAATTCCCTAATAAAATGTCGCCCAACCTCGTAAATTAAAATCTAGGTCTAAGTGATACTTGTGGTAAAATAATAATAATAATAATAATAATAATAATAATAATAATAATAATACTAATAAGAATAATAATTAAACATGTGAGAAAAGGAGGGTAAGAAATTCAATTAATTTATTAAAATCAAATTATTGAGGGATTAAAATTTTAAAAGGGAAATGATTGTTTGTTACTTATGCTAATTAAAATTTATTAATTAAAAAGAAAAAAGGGAAAAAGGTAAATTTTATACACTTGCTAATTTGAGTTTTAGATAAAAAGGGAAAAGAGGGAAACTTAAAAGAATTAGGAAACTAAGGGAAAAAGGGGGAAACATAAAGAAAAAACGAAACATTAAAAGCGAAAGAAAAAATGAAACTAACTTAGTAAGGACTCTTGCCTTTAAGAACTTTTTAAATTGAACTCAACTAGGAATTTAGTAAAGGCGTAATTCATTAAAATGTGTAAGGGAATATGGGGACACCTAGGAGTGATTCTAGGAATTCTTTTAGGTGGTGAGGGAAATAGGAGTAATTAAATAATTAATGAAATTAATTCATGGTGCAACAAAGGGGATGGGTGACACCTGTACGGGGAGGATTTTTCTGAATTAAATTATTGAACAATAAATTAAATGGGAAATTGGGAAAGAAATCACTTAGAAACTCTATATAAAGGGGGGAGAAGGAGGAGGAGGATGGATCTCTTCTTTGATGCGTAATGTTACACTGCAGAATTTTTGACTTGACTCACTTATCTTGTGAGAGTTGGGATACCCAGCTTGGTGAGGACTGGTAGCTAGGCATTGCGAGGTGGGTTGGGACCTAGTTGTTCTCTGGTTTAGTGTGCGTGGCCCCTTTGTGGCTCGGAGGGCTAAGGGGGAAGAAGAGTACCCCTAGCATTGGTTGGGAGGTACCAGTGAAGTCACATCGTTTGGCAAGCGGGAGTTGGATGGAGTGGACAGGACAATGACTCAGAGTTGTCACCTTGGGCTACGGTATGCACGCATTTATTTTGAATGGTAGATTAATATTGAACTTGTGCTTTCATTTTTGTATTTTTATTGTGCAAAGAAAAGTGTTTTACTTAGCACTTTTTTATCGAGAACTTATAATCATCATAGCTTTACGCTCGTTTCATCGATTTGATCTCCTTGGCCACTGATCCTTGATTGCTTGATTGTTCTATTTGTTTTATTGATTATTTGAAGAGTTGCGCTTTATCTTTTATTCTCATCACTAGATCATCAGTCCCTGCCTAAGAAGCTAATCAGGATCCAGATCGATGGTCGTCACTTCGGTGTTAATAGACCTATAGATCCTAATTCCCTTCTTTTATGTGCATGGATGATGAGCGAAGGATGTTTTTCTCAGCTGTCTACCCCTGTTGATTGTTCCTGGTTAAGTGATTGTCTTGCACCCTCTTGTGATTGAATGCCTCGGCATGTTTTTTATCTTCTCTCTCTACGAACAACTTGATGCCCTTTGCATTTTAGATCATATGGATGGCGTTGTTTCCCACTTGAATGACAACATTATTTACTTTTATTGCTCTATGTTTCAATACATTCCACTGTGATTTTCCTCTGCAATTTATTACTTTTTAATGGCGAATTTCACCCTGTGACCTTACCCTTGGTTTATACATTTTTAGACTGTTGTTTTACCCTTCTTTGGACAACTTTTTTTTATACTTTATGACTGAGTTGAACCTTATTGGTAGTGTTTCCCTTACTTGTTATTGAATGCGATCTTGAGGTTCAACTCAACGAACTTTTTGTTAGTAAAACTTGGTTTTATTTTATGGATGAAACCCAACAAGCGTGATGTTAAACTCAATGATTTTTCCCCTTTAGTTGACCACAATTTTGTGATAAACCACAACGATTTTTTTTACTCTGCATTCTGAATTTTATTATATACCTGCGTTCCATTTAACCACAATTTTATTTCCACCTTGCACAATTTCTAATCCACATTTTGACATCGTGCAACATTTTTATATACCTGAGTTTTCTCACTACGAATTTGCATATACATTGAATTGGACAGCGTGCCTTCCTCGACTGTTACACATTTATTGACTGCAATTTCACATATTTTGGGTGCACTGTGACTGTGATTTCAAATAGATAGTGGTAAGGTATTTCCTTATTAAAAGACAACGTGTTAATATAGGTGAATGGAAGATATAGTTTTTATGGATCGAACGCCTGTTGATTGTTAGCTGTATTGCTTGGCAATTTTACTGACAACAATATCATTATTTACCATTGTTATTGTTCATTGAATAGAATTTAATTTTATAGCATCTGAATTCACGAGATTATGATTTTATGAACATCGTTTATTTAGGCAGTGAATCTCCGTCTGACAACAAGTTTAATACATTGAAGGAGAGACAACTATTTCCTATACTTATTGACAACGCTTTTATAATCTAGACGGTTTTATCCTTGTGTGTTGGTTTACCCAGCAAATCCTAGTGTTAATGGGCAATGACCTCATTTATGTAGAAAGTACTGACCCCACATAAATCCTAGATAGAAAATCATGTATTGACAGATTTTCCTTGAATTAATGAACATCGAACTTATTTGATTAGTTGTTGTGAAGGACAACGATTGATTGCGACGTTGGGATGTGAAATTGGTTGGGTAAATTATTAATTTGTTGTGAAATTGGTTGGGTAAATTATTAATTTGTTTGACTGTGTAGTGGCATCGATTTGACTATGTAATGGAAGCACTTATGAATGTGCTTTGGCAACAAGGTTATACATGAATGGTCGTGAACTTAGATAAAAATTTTGGATGCATTGAGACCGAGGAGTAGTTGCATCGTATGGCTGGGAATAACTACATTTAAGGGTGACTGTGTAGTTGTGGAGTTGGTTTCCTTCGTAAATTCTGAGTTTCCTACTATTACCCTTTGATTCATTGACACGGGTTAGGCATGCGTCGATTGAGCCTATTTTGGAACTTTGATCTTTAAGTTATCCTTATAAAAACTTTGTTTCTACGTTATTGCAAGCATATTATTCGGATCTTAAATCAAGATTCTGTTGTAAATTATATTAATATTAAACATATGAGTAAGGTAAAAGAAGATATTACATATTATCAAGATTAATTACTTCTTAGAAAAATGTGTTATACATAATGTATGGCTATTACTAACTATTAGGTATTTATTGTTTAACATTTGTTTTGAAAAAGGGGGGGGTTGCAGGTTAGTCATTGATTGTAATTAAAATTAGTTCTTGGGATTGGCGTAATCCACTTAGTGTAAAATCAAATTTATATAGGAGATTTATGGTTTCACTCAACTTATTGTTTGATTCCATAGGAAATTAAATTGTTGTGGATCTCTTTTCAATTAAGGATATAATTGCAATTGTAAATTGTATTGTGGGATTTAGCTATGTGGACATGTTGATGTAAGTTAAACATCATTACTAGATATTAAGATGACTCCTTATCTGACTTGAGCAGGTGTAATAATGTATACCATAAAAGTGTAGTTATAGATAGAATTAATAATCTTCCTTTATGATTGAGACATATATAGACATTATCTCAAGGCATGTTCTGAGGGTCACACCTGATAGATATGAAGAGTTTTGTTGGGTTTTAGTTACACCAAAGTCTTAGGACCATAAAAATCCATGCCTTATTATGTTTGTGATTTTACTGAGTTAGAGTTGAATTGAAGAATTCTTCTCAGTAGAGTAGTGGTTTATGTCATTAATGAGAAGGATATTTGCACCAATAATAATGTGACCAGAAGAAATTGGGAGGGGTAGGGAAGAATGTTGTTTTACATCCTTTAGTTAGATCTCAATTTACTCCCTCCCAACATCGTGATGAGTAGTTTTATTTTTAATTGTTCGTTCCCTTATGATAGATGAAGATTTCCTTTGGTCACTACTTGATTGTCTTAATGGATTTTACAAAAAAAAAAATTACACTACTTCATTGTAGTCGCTTAATTTTATGTTGTGTACGGAGGGGACTTTACATATGGTATCCGAGCGGGTTGAACCCTGCGATTGTGGATCACCAGGGTTTCCACTGTAGTAAACCCCTGAGTTTTAACCTATAACTATTTAAAACCTTAATGTATCCATGTGGTGATCTTGATTGGAGGATGCCACAGAGGTGCGTGGAGTGGTGTCATGGAAGGAGGTGCGACACCTCTCGAGGTACTTGTGTCTTCGGAGTCTAACCCCCAAGGGGGAAGAAGAAGAAGTCCTTGGGCTAGAGTCGTTTATTGTAAGGGATGATGATGGTCTGACAAGGTCCTTCCTGAGATTGTCAGAGGCCTTGATTCACCATATGTACTGAGATAAGGCCAGGGAACCTATACCGCAAAGGGTCCATAGCGCGCCCAACCCATACTATAAGTATTCACTGAGAACTCGAGAAGGTCAAATTTTCCTGATTTCTTTGGTGCCCCAGACGGCGCAAGTGTCGAGGCATGGTGGGAGAGTATGGCGATGTGTTATGTGCTTCATAAATATACTTCCAACACGAATATCCACATGGCGGTCTTCAACTGAAGGGGATCTCTCTTCTATGGTGGAAACACCTTGCGACAGGGAGGTCGTACGGTGCCCGAGTACAAGGCCCTTTTTTGGAGCTGCTTCGGTATGCTCCACCCCAAATTACCAAGAAAATTAAGGTCAACAAGTTCGTGTTGGGCCTTAATGTTAGGATTCGACTTCTACTTTGGGTACTAGGATTACTAGACCGAAGAAAGTGTGTTGGAGTGTGGAGATCCACATTACCAGCGCGAATACCCAGTGAGAGGACTAGAGCATCTAGATCAGTCAGACCCACTACCATGGGAGATTTGGGCAAGGCCCATCAAATTAATGTAGTGGTGAATAACCACCAAGTAGAGCACCAGTCGACTCTGATAGAGATTTAGGTATCGTCACTGACCAGACCCTTAGTATTTAATAGATCTCGGTGCTACCGAGAGTTTCATTTTTGGTGCAGCACTAAAAAGGATTAAAGTAAATGAAGTCGAACAAGATGAGTTTAGCTTTGTAGAGATGTCTTTGAGAGACAAAATAAAATTTGGAGGAAGGGTTACAAGTTGTACCCTTAAACTAGGAGATTTTTTCACCAGGACCAGCCTATACATCATGATAATAGGATCTTACGATGTAGTGATTGGTATGGACTGGTTGGAATCACATGAGGCCATACTCACTGTGATATATACCGTTGTAAACCTGTACCAATAAATCTGAACCATGCATCAACCATGAATCAACCTATACCTCAACCTGTAATCAACCTGTACCATAAACAAGTGCATCAACCATGCACCAACCTGTAATCAACCTGTACCATAAATAAGTGCATCAACCATGTACCAACCTGTAATCAACCTGTACCATAAAAAAGTAAATCCAACCATGTATTAAGTATTTACCAATCATGTGTCAAATACTCATCAACTATGACTCATCAATATGTACCAACATCATCAACTATACACCTCATGTATGTGCCAACTCATCAACTACTTGTCTCAACCATGTACTCAACATGTACCTCAACCAAAATCCCTCATCAATTTCATCATCCAAATTTGATTTGTATCTATGTAATAGACCTGATTTATATGATCACATTCCTACAAACCTTCCTTAACTTTAACAACAAGAGACTAGCATTTTCATCAAACTTTTCTTTAGTCTCACAAGACTAGTTTTGGATTAGTCAATAACCCTGACTTGAAATAATCATAACTTTGAACCTGTAATGTATAAAGATATGAAACTGATACACAATATTATTCAGTGTGTTTTATGCAATTCTTCTAAGTTTCACTACTTGGAACCTCTCAGAAAAGGATTTATAGAAAAAATGGCACACCTTGCTGAATTCTGGCTTATTCTAGAGAGCGGCCTTGTAGAGCGTGCCCCGCACAAAATATTTGATTAAATGATATGAAACTGTTACAAAAAATAATAAATACTGTACCCTAACCAACACAATTTGTCTCACTGAATTTGGATCTTTTATGAATAAGTTATGACATTGTTACCCGAAACATCTTATTTTGACTAGTTTCAGGACTGGCCACAAACCCTATTTTCCACGGAGTGTAACTCCCAAAATACAACGACCCACAAGTTGAATTTTTTTTTTCCACAGATACTTGGATATGTTTTCTCACTTGCATAGAAATTTCATGGTCTTAATCATTATAGAAAAAAATTTATAGCGAAAATGGTGAGATGACCTGTAAATAACATACCTTAGAAAGGACCATCAAAAGAATTTATCCTTCCTTGTATTTCGGCCTTCTTTTCTTCACCTTCAATCAGAGTTCCAGTTTAGATATCCTTGGTTACCTCAGACACATATAGATATTCAATATGCTCAAGTGTTTTTCAAATGAGAGAGCCTTGCCTCTTATTTATACTCTCCAAGTAGCTTCCTTAAAAACATCTTCTAGGTCACTTGGCCCACTTTCCTTATTTTAGGGTTGGGTCCACTTCTAATTTCTCCATTAAATTTATTATTGAAATAATTTATTTTGTATTCACTTTGAATTATAATAAAATCATCACTTTTCTTTATTATTTACCTTTTAAAATCTCTTAAACCACTTTGACTACTTTGACCTTTTGGGGCTTCTAGATGACATATGAGGGTCCTCCAACTTCGTGAGGCCATAACTCTCAAACCGTGAGGAGTTATGTGATGTTCCACATACCACCAGAAATGGTATGACATGTAATATCCATATAGAATAGTATTATCTGAAAATATATCATAACTCATACCATTACCCATCAAACAAACTTGGGCCCATTACCCAAACGTGGGGTCTCCAACTTCTCATGGCCATAACTCTCTAACCGTGAGGAGTTATGTGACGTTCCACATACCAATGGAAATGGCATGACAAGAAATATCCATATAGGATATTTTCCCTGACAAATTCACTGTCCTTCATCTCATTATTCCACAATTAAGCATGGGTTCTCTTACTCCACAAAGCATCTTCCTATGAGGGCTTTCACCATAAGGGGACCACTTTGGAGTTCATCCATATTTACTTTTTATCAACAATGACAAAACAATAATCAGTCATATTTACATCAAACAATATTGGGTCCATTACCCAAACCTTTGTGCTACATGTCTTTCTTCAATGGTTGACATCAATGACAACCAGCCTTAATCAACAATGGAGACTCTGCATTGACTACCATCAATTGAAAAAGGCAACGATCAAGAATCAGTATCCGTTGTCGAGGATTGATGATCTGTTCGATCAGATGAAAGGTGTGATGGTGTTTTCAAAGATTGATTTGCAATCAGGGTATCACCAGTTATGGATCAAGGAGGATGGAATCCCTAAGACCTCCTTTAAGGTGAGGTTTGGACATTACGATTTTACTTTTATACCGTTTGTACTGACAAACGCCCCAGGAGTATTTATGAGTTTGATGAACGGGGTGTTCCCCGAGTACTTGGACAAGTTCATCCAAGTATTCATTGACAATATTTTGATTTACTCTTGGACGATGGAGGAGCATGACAAGCACTTGTTCTTGGTACTACAATGTCTACGAGAGAAAAAATTGTATGGGAAGTTGTCCAAATGCTCGTTTTATCAATCGAAGATTCACTACTTAGGGCATGTCACCTTCGACGAAGGTATCGCCATGGATCCAAAAAAGTTCTAGGCTAATATGGAATGGACTACACTGACAAATGTCTCAGAAGTGTGTAGCTTCATGGGTTTAGCAAGATACTATCGACGATTCGTCGAGGGATTTTCGAAGATAGAAAATCCGATCACGGAATTGCAGAAGAAGACCAAGAAGTTTGTTTGGACCAAAACAAAAATGTGTGGAGGCATTTTGGAGGCTCAAGAAGCTGTTGACAATGACACCAATACTAAAGGTCTCTGACATGGATGTGTACTTCTTGGTATGCACTGTCGCATCCAAGGAAGTCTTAGGCGGAGTCTTGATGCAAGACGGTCTAGTGATCACTTACATCTCGAGGAAGTTGAGAAGGCATGAGGAGAACTATGCAACACACGATTTGGAGTTCATAGCCATCATTTATGCCCTGAGAGTTTGGATACACTACCTTATTAGATGGAAATTTGAACTAAAAACGGACCACTGTGGACTACAACACATCTTTACGCAAAGAGACCTGAACACACGACAATGATGTTGATCACAATTTCTTAGTGAGTACGACTTCAAGATTTTTTACATAAAAGGAACATTGAACCAAGTGGCAGATGCATTGAGTCAGATACCATAGATTGTTTCGGTGTTTCCTATTCAGATGAATCTACGTGAAAATATTCTAACTTTACAGAGCGACGATGACTGGTACAAAGAGGTCAATGATTTTATCGGACAAAACACAATGATGGTACCAAGATTTGAATGATTTACATTGGACGAAGATGGAATATTGAGATTTAAAAATAGAATTTATGTGCCACCGAACGATGAGTTGAGGAGTTTGATCCTAAACGAGGCTCACAGAGAAGTGTACATAGCTCACCCAGGAGTCACGAAGATGAGGGCGGACCTTAAACTCTTATTCTTCTGGAAATGAATGAAGGAAAACATAGGAAACTATGTGTACAGATGTCTAGTATGTCAGCATGTGAAGGATGAACATAGACATCCAGTAGGATTACTACAGCCAAACGCTATTCCGAAATTGAAATGGGAGGTCATTTCGATGGATTTCATTGTTGGATTTCCACTAATGAAAAGGAGACACGACTCGATTTTTATGGTAGTCAACACTTTGATGAAGAGTGCTTATTTTATTCCTGTATGTATGACATATCAAGAACCTGACAAAGCTAGATTTTTCATTTGTGAGATTGTGAGGCTGCATGGCATGCCTAAGAGGATTATATCCAATCAAGGATCGGTGTTTACCAAGCGATTTTGGACTAGTTTCCATGAGACTTTGGGAACCCAACTTAACTTCAGTACTACGTATCACCCGGAGATAGACGGGCAGACTGAATGAACAAACTAAATCTTGTAGGACATGTTGCGTATGTACTTTATGGACCAACCGAAGCATTGAGAAGATTTCTTGCCACTGGTAGAATTTTCATATAACGATAGTTATCAAAGCACCATTAAGATGGCACCCTTCGAGTTTCTTTATGGGCGACCATTTCAGACGCCTTGAGTTGGGATCAGCTTGAGGATAGTGTCCTGGTGGGACCAGAAGCGATCGAAGAAATGGAAGATAAAATGCCATGTTTAAGACAAAGGATCAAGGAAGCGTAGGATCAACAAAAGAGTTATGTCGATGCGCATTGTGTCGATCATAGTTATGATGTTGGTGATCAAGTATTCTTGTAGGTGAAACCACATAAGAGATCGATCCAGTTTGGAAAGGGTGCTAAACTATCTCCTAGGTTCATGGGAGCTTACGAGATTGTGGGAAAGAGAGGCATGTGGCCTATCGGCTAGCCTTGACTGATCCTTGAGGCGTATGCATGATGTTTTTCTCATATCCTTTTGAGACATTATTTTAGTGATCCTACTCATGTTGTTGACATGAGTTCCTTGCAAGATCAGACGAGGGTCCGCTCACGGCTGAGTCGATATGCATCTTAGATCATTGCATTCGAAAACTACGGTGTCGAATAGTAGATCCGTTCAAGGTCCAGTGAGACAACTATAGTCTGCACTCGGTGACCTCGGAGGATGTATATGATACGCACCAACAGTTTCCATTTTTATTTGATAAATAGACTTATGACACTATGTTGCACATTGTTTCAGAACTTATATACTGTGAAACTTCGGGATGAAGTTTAGACCAAGAGGGGTTGTATGTAAAATCTCACTCTTAAACCCCTGGGGGGGCAGCTCAATTGGCAAGTGTCATGATATGAAGTGATATGAAGTTCCATGAGGTTTCAAGTTCAAATTCCCTCGACTTACCATATGTGCTGCATAAGGGGCATCGTGGGCACACCTGGAGGTTATAGTGGTAGAATTTGGATAACACAACCACATGTAACGTGAGTACGCACCCAACTAGTTGTTGATTCCACCAGACATAAGAAAAATAAAAAAAACATCCCGCTCTTGTGCGCACTGAGCGAACTTATTCTTTGAGGACACTTTCTTGCAACTGATCCAGATTATTATACTATTGGGTGTTTTATTATGATTATGAGGCGTATGGATATGAAGACATGTTATTTTTCTGTATTGATATAGATAGGTGCTAATGACTTGGTTCTCCTAAGTGTGAAGGACTTTGGACCTTGAGGATGCAAAGGCATCGATGAAACCCCTTGGACTCTGGATCGAGTTAGGGAGTGGACTATTGGGTTTTTATTATTGTTGATATGACATATGTGCATCTGATTAGATGTTATGATTATGGATTTTACTTCTGAAATGATTTGTTGATGATGCAAGATGACGATAGTTTGCCGACCACACTCACATGTGGAGTAGAAGGGTCACGCACGACTACCATAGAGGTTGAGGGAGAGGTGTGGACAACATCCCTGCCACAGCCTACTAGTACTCCCATGGTGGCTCGAACTATAGGTTAATGATTACCTAGTTCGAGAATACCCATGATGTTGTGAGGGCAGACTGTGACAGTCACTCACGATGATTCTAAGGGGCACACAATAAGGCAGGGGCCTTATTCCTTAGAGGTCCTTAGTCTCCCACAAGATCACCTAGCGGAGTATTCACTCCAGGGGTTTTTTATGTCTACCAAGTCAGTCAAGAGGCAAGTGGCACCCTTGGAGCACGTAGTTTGTCCTGAAGGGCATGTTTCTTAAGAAAACTGGAAAGATGCGAGTGTCATCCTTGGAGCATGTAGTGCATCCTGAAGGGCATGTTGTGTAAGGGAAACTGAATGAGGTGAGTGGAACCCTTGGAGCACCTAGTGCGTCCTAAAGGGAACGTTGCATTGTTAACTAATAAGTGAATAAACCTAGATGGCCTTAGAATGAATAATGTGATAAGAAATATTTAAAAACAATTTCCCTAATAAAATGTCGCCCAACCTCGTAAATTAAAATCTAAGTCTAAGTGATACTTGTGGTAAAAAAAATAAAATAATAACAATCATCATCATTAAACATGTGACGAAAAGGGGGTAAGAAATTCAATTAATTTATTAAAATCAAATTATTGAGGGATTAAAATTTTAAAAGGGAAATGATTGTTTGTTACTTATGCTAATTAAAATTTATTAATTAAAAATAAAAAGGGGCAAAAGGTAAATTTTATACACTCGTTAATTTGAGTTTTAGATAAAAAGGGAAAAGAGGGAAACTTAAAAGAATTAGGAAACTAAGGGAAAAATGGGGAAACATAAAGAAAAAGAGAAACATAAGGAAAAAACAGAATGACTAACTTAGTAAGGAATCTTGCCTTTAAGAACTTTCTAAATTGAACTCAACTAGGAATTTAGTAAGGGCGTAAGTCATTAAAATGTGTGAGCGAATATTTGGACACCTAGGAGTGATTATAGGAATTCTTTTAGGTGGGTGAGGGAAATATGAGTAATTAAATAATTAATGAAATTAATTTCTAGTGCAACGAAGGGGATGGGTGACACGTCTACGGGGGGGATTTTTTTGAATTAAATTATTGAACAATAAATTAAATGGGACATTGGGAAAGAAATCACTTAGAAACTCTATATAAAGGAGGGAGGACAAGGAGGATGGATCTCTTCTTTGATGTGTAACGTTATGCAGAAGAATTTTTGAGTTGATTGACTTATCTTGTGGGATTTGGGATACCCATCTCGGTGAGGAGTGGTAGCTCGACCTTGCAAGGCGATCTGGGAGCTAGTTGTTCTCTGTTTTAGTGTGTGTGTTCCCTTTGCGGCTCGGGGGGCTAATGGGGAAGAAGATTACCCCTATCATTGGTTGGGAGGTACCAGTGAAGTCACATCGGTCGGTAAGTCGAAGCTTGATGGAGCACGCAGGACAACGACTCAGAGTTGTCACCTTGGGCTATGGTACACATGCATTTATTTTGAATGGTAGATTAATATTGAAATTTTTCTTTCATTTATGTATTTTTATTGTAAAAAGAAAAGTGTTTTACTTAGCGTTTTTTTATCGAGAACTTATAATAATCATACCTTTACGCTCGTTGCATCGATTTGATCTCCTTGGCCAATGATGCTTGATTTCTTGATTATTCTGTTTGTTTTATTGATTATTTTAAGAGTTGCGCTTTATCTTTCATCCTCATCCCTAGATCATCATTCCACGCCTGAGCAGTCGGACAGGAGCCGGATCGACGGTCGTCACTTCGGTGTTAATAGACCTATAGATCCTAATGCCCTGCTTTTATGTGCGTGGATCACGAGTGAAGGATGTTTTGCTCATTTTTCTACCCCTGTTGATTTTTCTTGGTTGAGTGATTGTCTTGTGCCCTCTTGCGATTGAATGCCTCAACGTGTTGTTTATCTTCTCTCTCTGCGAACAACTTGATGCCCTTTGATTTTTAAATCATATGGACAACGTTATTTCCCACTTGAATGACAATGTTATTTACTTGTATTGCTCTGTGTTTCAATACATTCCACTACGATTTTCCTCTGCAATTTATTACTTTTTAATGGTGAATTTCACCCTGCGACCTTACCCTTGGTTTATACATTTTTAGACTGTTATTTTACCCTTCTTTGGAAAATGCTTTTTTAATATTTTATGACTAAGTTGAGCCTTACTGGTAGCATTTCCCTTACCTGTTATTGACTATGATCTTGAGGTTCAACTCAACGAACTTTTTGTTAGTAAAACTCAATTTTGTTTTATTGATGAAACCCAACAAGTGTGATGTTAAACTCAATAATTTTTCCCCTTTATTTGACCACGATTTTGTGATAAACCACAACGATTTTGTTTACTCTATGTTTTAAATTGCATTATGTACATGAGTTCCATTTAACCACGATTTTATTGCCACCTTGCACAATTTATGATCCACATTTTGGCATCATGCAACATTTTTATATACCTGAGTTTGCTCACTACGAATTTGCATATACATTGAATTGGACAACGTACCTTCCTCAACTATTACACATTTATTGACTGCGATTTCACATATTTTATGTGCACCGTGACTACGATTTCAAATAGATAGTGGTAAGGTATTTCCTTATTAAAAGACAATGTGTTCATATAGGTGAATGGAAGATACATTTTTTATGGATCGACTGCCTGTTGATTGTTAGTTGTATTGCTTGGCGATTTTACTGACAACAATATAATTATTTACCACTGTTATTGTTCATTGAATAGCATTTGAATTCGTGAGATTACAATTTTATGAAAAACGTTTACTTAGGTAGAGAATATTTGTCTGACAGTGAGTTTAATACATTGAAGGAGAGACAACTATCTCATATACTTATTGACAACGTTTTTATAATCTAGACAACTTTAGCCATGTGTGTTGGTTTACCTAACAAATTCTAGTGTTAATGGGAAGCAACCTCATTTATATAGCAAACAGTGACCCCACATAAATCCTAGATAGCAAATCATGTATTGAAAGAGTTTCCTTGAATTAATGAACAACAAACTTATTTGCTTAGTTGTTGTGAAGGACAGCGATTGATTGCATCATTGGGTTGTGAAATTGGTTGGGTAGATTATTGCTTTGTTTCACTTTGTAGTGGCATTGATTTGAGTGTGTAATGGCAACACTTATGACTATGCTTTGGCAGCAAGGTTATACCTTAATGGTCGTGAACTTAGATAGCATTTTTGGATGCGTTGAGACTGGGGAGTAGTTGCATCATATGGCTGGGAATAGTTGTGTTTAAGGGTGACTGTGTAGTTGTGGAGTTGGTTACCTTCATAAATTCTGAGTTTCTTGCTATTACCCTTTGATTTATTGACAAGAGTTAGGAATGCATCGATTCAACCCATTTTGGAACTTTGATCTTTAAGTTATCCTTATAAAAACTTTGTTTCTACAATATTGCAGTCATACCATTCAGATCTTAAATCAAGATTCTGTTTTAAATTATATTAATATTAAACATATGAGTAAGTTAAAAGAAGATATTACATATTATTGAGATTAATTACTTCTTAGAAAAATGTGTTATACATAATGTATGGATATTACTAACTATTAAATTTAACATTTGTTTGGAAAAAGGGGGGGGTTGCAGGTTATTCATTGATTGTAATTAAAATTAGTTCTTGGGATTGGCGTAATCCACTTAGTGTAAAATTGAAGTTAGATAGGATATTTATGGTTGCACTCAACTTATTGTTTGATTCCATAGGAAATTAAATTATTGTGGATCTCTTTTCAATTAAGGATATAATTGCAATTGTAAATTGTATTGTAGGATTTAGCTATGTGGACATGTTGATGTAAGTTAAACATCATTACTAGATCTTAAGATGACTCCTTATCCAACTTGAGCAGGTGTAATAACATATACCATAAAAGTGTAGTTATAGATAGAATTAATAATCTTCCTTTATGATTG
The DNA here is from genome assembly GCA_009831015.1 of Picea engelmannii. Classification (NCBI taxonomy): domain Eukaryota; kingdom Viridiplantae; phylum Streptophyta; class Pinopsida; order Pinales; family Pinaceae; genus Picea; species Picea engelmannii. The sequence continues at coordinate 426,377 of ML789741.1, forward strand.
AAACATATGTAGACATTATCTCAATTCATGTTCTGAGGGTCACAGCTGATAGATATGAAGAGTTTTGTTGGGTTTTAGTTACACAAAAGTCTTAGGAACGTAAAACTTCATGCCTTGTTATGTTTGTGATTTTACTGAGTTAGAGTTGAATTGAAGAATTCTTCTTAGTAGAGTAGTGGTTTATGTCATTAATGAGAAGGATATTTGCACCAGTAATAATGTGACTAGAAGAAATTGGGAAGGGTAGGGAAGAATGTTGTTTTACATCCTTTAGTTAGATCTCAATTTACTCCCCCCCAACGTCGTGATGAGTAGTTTTATTTTTAATTTTCTGTTCCCTTACGATAGATGAATATTTCCTTTAGTCACTACTTCATTGTCTTAACGGGTTTTACAAAAAAAAAAAATACACTACTTCATTGTAGTCGCTTACTTTTATGTTGTGTCCGGAGGGGACTTTACATCTTTATGCATTTTTTTTTCATTTACAAGGAAAATTTTATCCTTTACGCACACTAGAGGGTTTTAGATTTCAAATTACACATACAAAGTATGAATATATGTAAAATGATAAAATGCAAACTCCGCAATTTGAACCACTCAATATGGACGTTGTATGAGTCTTAGGTGTGCATTTTACAGTAAGATTGTTTTACCCTCCATTTTACAAAAGGTCTTGAATCTTGGTTGAAGTTAGAAGTCCTTAGTCCTTTTAAAATGCACTCTGGATAAAATATATAGATTTGGAATGTTATTAACTTCACCCCAAATCCTAGATCACTAAATTTGGAGTTATATAGAAGCATGGGAGTGCATTTCCATTAGGTCACTTTCTACTGTTTTGGTCTCTAACTTTAGAAGGTAGACTTTTCCTCTTTTACACAACAACCACTTTTATGTTTGCAAATCGAAATATAAATATGTACACATTTGTAACATTATCTAAGACACCCTCAGAAACTTGAATCATTCAAATTGCAGGTGTGTAAAGACCTGAGTGTGTATTGTTTTGAAGCTTGACATGCATTTATACACATGCAGAAATTACAGCTTAAAAGAAAAAAAAAAACATTTTGGTCATTCAGGTTTTTCATTTTAGTCTTTCTAGGTCTCGTACATGTTGATTTGTTTGTTTGTTTGTTTATTTATTAATATTAATTCATATAACCTTGTATTTTTTGATGATTTCAGTAGGTATTCGCAATGTAAATACAACTAAAAAATATCCTATATGTGATGTTGTTGTACAATATCCTTCCTCATCGGGCTCCTGGACCTAGGTAGTTAGTAACCATTTTTCTATTTTAGTTAGTGTCTTTGCACAATTTCCAAAGATTCATGTGCATTTCAACCCTTTACTAAATTCTGGGCACAAATCACCCTAGTGTGCATTCTTTAGTCTTTAGAACAAATCAATAGTCCTCTAACTTTTAAATTAACAACACCATACATGGATTTTTCTTCCAAGGACATGCATTTCTCATCATGCCCTATTTTCATGCATTTTTATGCATTTGTTTTTGCATTTACAAGGCAAATTTTATCCTTTATGCACAATAGCAGGTTTTAAGTTTCTAATTTCACATCTAAAGTATGAATAGATTTAAAATGATAAAATCCAAACTCTACGATTTGAACCACTCAATTTTGGGGTCATATGAGTCTTAGGCGTGCATTTTACAGTAAGATAGTTTTACCCTCCATTTTACAAAAGGTCTTGAACCTTGGTTCAAGGTAAAAGTCCTTAGTCCTTTTAAAATGCACTACAGATGAAATATATATATTTTGAATGTTATTAAATTCACCCCAAATCATAGATCACTAAATTTGGAGCTATATAGAAGCATGGGCATGCATTTCCATTACGTCACTTTCTACTATTTTGGTGTCTCAGTTTACAAGGTAGAATTTGCCCCTTTTACACAGTAACCACTTTTATGTTTGCAAATGAAAATATAAATATGTAGACAGGTCTAAAATTATATAAGACGCCATTACAAACTTGAACTACTCAAATTGCAGGTGTTTTAATTCCTAAGGATACATGTTAGTGAAGCTTGGTGTGCATTTCTACACAAGGGCATAAATTACAGTTTAAAATAAAAACATGTATCTCTTAAGTGTGACTGTGCATTTTTAGTTGTGGAGGATCTAACAAGATTGAATTAAGATTTTATGCAAAAATAGAAACTGTAATTCTAATAATATGTATCATCATATATTGAGAACATTTTCATCTACGTATGCCTCAACCTGCTCCCTATATCCAATGCAATTTGATTTTTTTTTACTTTTTTCTACAAGTGCCAGACTTCCGATGAACACCCATCTCATTTCCAATAGTAGTGTGAGCTCTCCTGCGTCATGCCTCTGACACAATCACACCATATTGTTGTATCTCCGATGGAATGAGCATTGTAGAGTGTCTCCATGCTGATGTAGGCCACCGACCATAAAGTCACAATTTGGATGGCATGCACGTTGTCTTTTTTATGGTAGTTACATGACTATGTCACAGTAACGACCATCGCCATCACTAAAACAAGGGTTGTTTGCCTCGTGTCATTTTCTTGGAAACTTCCATGTGGCATATCAATGTGTCGTAATACCGCCACTGTATGATGGTCGTAATAGTGACGATTTTGTTTGATGAACATATGTTTCGTAAAATCTTTCCATAGTTTCCACGTTGCAGTATTGTACATCGGATATCCAACATACATTTATCAACGTCGAGAATATGACAAAATGGGTTCGATGAATAGTCGAAGAGGGAGTTTTTTGGAATCCATATGGGTGGTCATAGGATGGGTGTTGTAACGACGTCAGAAAATGAGGCAAATGTACTAGTGAAATATTAATTTAACTCTTATTTAATAATTAGATAAGATAGCCAAGTCAGTTAGCTTGAGTGGTTGGGCGCATTGAAATTCATGTTAGATTTCTTGGGATAGTTTCCCTTGTTTTGTGACTCCCTGATATGCCTATTAGGTCAATATTTGTAATTAGTTCCATAGTATTTGCATTATGTACTATCTCTAAATGTGAGGAGGTACTCGAGAGTTTCCTTGTGAGGTGTTTCTCATGTAAACATAGAATTAGTTGAGATGACATGAATTGAATATGGATTTTAGTTCGTAATTAGATATAATATAAAATATGTAAAATCACAAATAACATATACAATATAAACACATATATAAATAAATTTATTTTGACAAAAAAAAAAAAAAGGAGTGAAGGTGCGTGTGATAAGATAGTGCATATTTGAGCAACTATTAATGAAAACAATGGAGGTTGAGGAGTAATATTGGATATTTTGGGTTTATTAGAACCAAGGGACAAAAGAGGAGTACATATATTTATATGTAAATCCAACCAAGTGTATCCTTTTCTTCTCTAATGGAGACAACCTAGAGGGTAGACAAGGTGTTGTTCCTAAGGTTAGCACCCTAGGGAAGAATGGTGGTTTTCTTTTTCAGTTGGCCATATCATTGCTTATGAAAAAAAACTTGGACTACTAATGAAGGATCGAGATTATAAGGGGAAATATTAGGTCTTTCATATGGATAGGATTAGTAGTCAATATTTTTTGGGGGGTTGTTGGTGGCAAGAACTCAAGTCAAGAAAAACCATAACCTCATTACTATGTTAGGTATTTTCACTTCCAGTGATTTTCGTGCAAGGATACATGGAGGAACATAGAAGTAAACACTTATCCTTAAATAAATTTCTACTCAAAATTAGTAGAGGATGGCCATGGTGTTGAGAAAGAGAATAGATTGAAGGTTAGGATTCTAGAATCTAAATTAAAGGAAGAAGGTTTGTAGGGAGGTGAGGGTTTGAACTACACATAAAAGAAAGGTTGTATCCTTATGGTTAATTTAGGGAGGAAGGAAATGGGATGTGTCAAATTGTTAAAATACAATACCAAAATAGTATTATGTAAAGATATTACAATGGATGGAGTAATTGAAATGTCAAGCAAAACCCTAACTAGCAATTTTATGGAAGATATATCTATGAGAATAATATCTCCCTTTGGATAGAGAGGGTTTGGAATACTATTTTAGGGTACTTTCTCATATGCCACACTTTGGTGAGGGGTTGGTTGACCTTCCATTTTAGATATTAAGAGTATGTAGTAATTATTTTAAAGTTGAGATGGTTTTCAGATTCTACATTGTTAGCCTTGAAAAAGTGGTCCCCTTGCTTTGATATTAGATTGGAGAGGATTATAAAGCATATTGTATGGGTTAAACTATTAGGATTGTCTTTGGATCTCTAGTTAGTGGAATTTTATAACGTTATTGGAGCTAACCTTGAGAATTTCTTAGAAATGTATGATAAATTTAAAAAGAATACTTCATTATTTGTGGCTCACATCTTCGTGGAGCTTGATTTGAAGTATGGCTTGGTGGAGGACATTGATATAAGGGTGGGGGGTCAAAAATATGTTCAAATGTTGTATTATGTTGGAAATATTCACTTGGTCAAACACTTCCTTAAGAAGTTTCATATAATAGAATGGATAAGGATGAGTAGTGAAAACATAGGTCAAGAGGTATAAAATGAGGCATAACCCATAAAGGTTTTGAACATAGTTACCTACTTGATGAGAAACTTCTATAATTCTTCCTTTTTATAGGTTATATTTAGTCCTTTCGTTTGGCCCATTTCGACCCCCTTTTTTGGGTGGGTTAAAATTAGAACTTGTTTGAAATTGTGGACTTGAAAACTAGTACCATTACAATAAAAACCTCAAAATCAGCCCCTAAATTGAAAAGTGATACTAACACCATTGCCTTTTTGTTTCAAAGTTAAAATTACAACTTGTTTGAAGCCATCATGATCCATATTATTTTTGGCACAAAATGAGAGCGGAGATATAATAAATAAATATACAAATTTATTGCGAGATACACATAAATATTGAAATAAACACAAAGATACAGTAATACACAATTTTTATTAATGAGAGAATGCACATAAACTGTAAAATTACAAAGTGAATGACTTGTTAGAATGGTGGCAACTTATCTCTAAAAAGAAATGTGATGGCTACACTCATTTGAAAGAAGATGATCATTACAATGAGGCTCCAAAGGAATTTTTGACAGAATGAAAATCCAAAATTCTAACCCTGGAAGATGAAAATCCAACAGGTTTGTGGACCTTGTTTTGGGTAGTTTGGTGTATCAACTTTTAGGGGGCGTAACTTTGGCATGCAATCTCCGTTTGGGGAGCATGATAGCTCGTTGGAAAGGTATTGATGAGGATATTCATTTCAAAAACTCAATCATGCCTTTGGTGATATTTGAGGTTCCCAATCGTGAAAAAACATCGTTTAAGCCCTAAAAATGGCCCCAGAAGTTTAGGACCTGAAAAACTGCTAAAAATAGTAAATTGCCAAAGCATTTTTTTGAGCCAGTTGGAATAGGTAGGTGGACACCGATATCTAGCTATATCAATCATCCCTCCTTAGGAAGCAATGGTATCCATTTCTTTGAGTTCTCGGGGGAGAGAAGGAAGTGTTTTTTGAATCTGAACCTTGGTGAGCTACTTGCCTTGCTGGAGAAGTTGTGCTACTTGGCTTGTGGAAGGTTGTTGAGAACCTAATGTTGGAAGGGTTGGAAATTTTTAACTAGTCCGACTACATGAGATGATTGTGTGAAAAAGGAACCATTGTTCTTTTATGCAATATATTTTTGACTTGTTTCTATTGGATAGAAGATGCTTGGACTAAGGCTGTAGTGGTTACAGTGTCATTTTGTTAACATTTTGAACAGATTGTGAAGAGGTTGAATGTTGTAGTATGAGATATTATATTGCAACACTATTTAGGTTGGAAATTAGTCGGAACTACCTCTGGTATATTATAGATATGGCCCCCCAAAGTAACAATGACACTACGAGGTTGAGACTGATAAATAACATGGCACTTCCACATATATGGTTGGCCCAAAAGGATATCACAAACATCTAGTGGGGAAACAACACATAATACCTTATCCTTCAAGGGATTGATTTCATATGAGAAACGACACTGTTGGCTAACACGGATGTCTCAACCTTGGCGAAGCCACCCAATGTTGTATGGTTGTGGGTGTGGTGTTTTCGAAAATCCCAACTGTTTGATGACCTCTGTTGAGATGAGGTTCTTTTGGATTCCACTATCAACAATAAAATGTAGTGTGGTCCCCTTCACCCACATTTGGGAATGAAAAAGGTGCTCCCCCTCTTCAGGATCTTCTTGTTCTTCTGGTTGAATTGTTGCAGTCATGACAGTCGCAGTGGGGTCTGCGTCGATGATCTATATTCTCCCATTATTTTTTGAATCAGATTATGAATCAGGGTTCAACTCCTTTTCTTTGATATTGGCCACCAATGATTTTTTTGAGTGAAATTAATTAGTGTTGTGTAAGGGGATTTTGTAGAAATCGCACCACTTTCTAGTGTCCTCCATCTTTTCGTTACCCTTCTTTTCCTATGGCTTGGATTGGTTTTCTGGAGGTTGGTTTTTAGGGACATCTTTACCATACTTTGGTTGTTGCATATTTGCAAACCCGAACTCTCGTTTGTTCTGTTGCCTAAAAATTTTCTCGATTTTGATAGCATATAGATAGGTAGCTCCCAGTGATGAGATGTCCAGAAAATACATTTTGGTTTGGATGTACCTATGCAAATCCCCACGGTATTTCAAAACCATATGTCGCTCGAAGTATTTGATACCCATATCAATGCAGAAGGTATGGAAAATATTTGTTAAATCCAATATTGTTTGGCCCCTCTCTTGCCACAGTGTGGTCCATCTCATGTATTGGTCATCATAGTTACCAACAAGGTAATATTGTTCCTTGACCACATCCACAAAAAAATTCCATGTGGGCTCGACCTCATATATTCCAGACTCCTCTGTGGAACTTTTCTCCCGGTAAGTTTCCCACTAATGTTTGACATGCCATAGATCCTTAAGGAGTGCGAAGGTGATCGTTTCCCTGTCGGAAAAATTGTGAACAAAGATATAACCTTCTAGCAGATTTAACTATTTTTCTATGGAATCTGCATCTATCTGACCCTCAAATACAAGAATATCAAAATTAACTTGTACCTTGAAAGGAGATGTGCCTCCAAATTGGTCGTTTGATGAAGATGCACCTATTGTTATCGACAGGCGTTGAAAGATGTGGGAAAAATTCTCCAACATTTCGTCCCGCTATCGCATGAGAGCTTGCTCAAGCAACAGATTAATAGAATCTTCTACTTTATTGTTTTTATTGTATTCTGCCATGGAGGGTTTCTTGGGTGTCTTAGAGTGATTGTCCTCAAGAGAGACAAACTCAAGACCCAACTTGATATATTAGGACCTCGTTGGGGACATGCATTGAAAAACCATCAAGAGAAACCTGCTCTGATACCACTAATCCATATTATTTTTGGCACAAAATGAGAGAAAATATATAATAAATAAATATATAGAGATACTGTGAGATACAAAGAAATATTGAAATAAACAGAGAGATACATTAATGCACAATTTTTATTAATGAGAGAATGTACAAAAACTGTAAAATTACAGAGTGAATGACTCACTAGAATGGTGGCATCTTATCTTTGAAAAGAGATGTGATGGCTATTCTCATTTGCAAGAAGATGATAGTTAAAATGAGGCTCCAAAGGCCTTTTTAACATAAATAAAATCCAAAAGCCTAACCTCGGAAGATGAAAAGCCAACATGTTTGTGGATCACGTTTTGGGTAGTTTGGTGTATCAACTTCTCGGGGGTGTAACTTTGGCATATGATCTTCATTTGGGGCGCATGATAGCTCTTTGGAAAGGTATTGACGTGGATATTCATTTTATAGGTTCAATCATGCCTTTGGAAATAATTGAGGTTCCCTATCACAAAAAAATGTCGTTTAGGCCCTCAAAATGGCCATAGAAGTTTAGGACATGAAAAACTACTAAAAATAGTAAATTTCCAAAGAACTATTTTTAGGTAGTTGGAATAGGTGGGTAGCCACTGATATCCACCTATATCACATCACCTTGAAAAATAGTGCCGTTAACCAAAACCTTAAAATCAACCCTTGAATCAAAAAGTGATGCTACTAGTAGCACCCCCTTTTGTTGTTTTGGAGGGGACGGGGTAAAAATCACAACTTGTTTGAAATTGTGGCATCAAAAATTGGTATTGTCATGAAACAAACCTTAAAATCAACCCTTGAAATGAAAAAAGACACTATCAATATCACCCTTGTTTTGTGGAATTAAAATTGGAACATTTTTGGAGAGATGACCTAATTAGGGGAAAAAAACTTGAAACTAGGGCACATACATGTTTTTTTGTAAATAAAATTGAAAAGAAAGACACGTTTAAAAAAAATAAAAAATAAGAAAGAAGAGAAAAAAAAAACAAGAACAAGAATAAAAACAAACAAATTAATACTAATTAAAAAGAATTTCTCCTCCCTCGCCTTCCTTTAAAAAACAATTAAAAATTTATAAGAAAAAAAAAATAAAATAAAAACAACCCTTATTTCATAAAACTCACACTAATTTCAATCCAAGTGATCACAAATTTATTATTAATATCAATTTCTAATACTTAAAATATTCGCTTCTGAGTTGTCAGTTTCGATATTAGGGTCCTAACCTCCCTAACTCCCTAAGTATATAGATAGGTTACTATGTATTTCTATGTATGGAGGCCATCACTAGTAAATAAGCCTCGTGTAGTGGTGTGAAAACAATTATTGTAAGAAGGATTAATAGAAGGTTCTTCCTACTATAAAGTTCCTTCTCTAGAATGTTCCTAGGAGGTAGAAAACATTGTCTATAGACATATAAGCATTGCAAAATATGTCCTAGAAATCATTTGTAATTTGAGATTTTATCTATTGGAGGTTTCCCGCTTGAAGAGGAAAGTGAACATTGTGTCCATATCAATAGAGTTATAATATTATGGTTGATATTGTCTATTTTGTGTGAAAATCTATTTCTTTCAGCAATAGATCTGAGTAATATCTGCAATTTTTTCTATGAATATTTGTAATTGGCACATCACAAGTGGTATTAGAGCCCTTTCTTGAGCCCATTTTTAGATAATTTTTTCAATCTAGAGACATGTTTTGGCGTCTATAAATAATAAAATGATCTATCTTACCATGGGTAAACCTATGGTTGGGGAAGAATACATAGAGTGAATACAAGAGGTTTCACCTATTTGGAAACCCTCATAACCCTTGTTGGTACCCCTTTGAGTAATACGACATCAAACAACACATGTATATGGAATTTCACTTCCATGCTCCCTCTAGTTTATTAAAAGTCTTGTAAGTGTTATGAAACCACCTCTATATTAGTTTCTTGACTGCCTAACTGTTATAGTGGCATCGATAAAAACACTAGGGAATATTACTCTCTTGTACTTGGGTAATCTGGAAGTATGACTAAGGGTACGGTCAAAATTATTTAGTTAGATCCCTAAGATATTGGGTTGAGTACTAATGTTGGACCCCACATGTATATCAAAGAGTTATAGCATAGGGTACTCCCTTGTTCTTAGGACCCTTAAATCCCTAGTCCTTGTTATCAGTCCTGAAAACTTATAAAACAAGATGTTGTATTGAAAATCTAAGCATTTAGTCATTGGAAACCATACTTTCTTCTAAACGTTAAGGGAAATTCCTACATTATAATCTCAATATTAAGAATTTGATCATTTTTTCATCACAATATTCTTCAGGTGGTCGACACCATTGTTTGGGACCTATATCAATAGAATCCTTGTGTCACAATTATTGTTGTGGTACCATGCTCCTGTAAGCCTTTTTTTGAGTGGACCTACTCACTCCATTTCTCACTATATATTTCAATAGCCTTAGAAATCAACCTTGATCATATTGGTACCACCCTTCAATAATCCTTCTTTTTATGGACTCACTCACTCGTTACCCCACACTTATCTCACTAGTCCCAACAAGCAACCATGATCAGATTGTTACCAGTATCCAGTACATTTTTCTAATGCACCCCATCTCGATGGCTATCCCAAACACCCATGAGTTTGACACCCGCATTTCTCACTTATAAACATTTTGTGACGAATTGAAAAAAAAATAGATATGAACCAATCTATTGTAGAGAAAAAACTTTTCTATAGTTTTTTCCAAGCTAAAATAACTAGGATCCCTCCCTAACTAGTTGTCCCAACTTATAATTCAATTCAATTAACAATCATTCCACATAGAGGGGTTTGAATCATCCAATTCCATGGGGCCTCATTCTAACCCATTTGTTTGATACCTCTGACTCCCTAAAGTGGATATGAATAAATTTGATAGATCTGAACCCTCGAGTCATGTCACTTAGATGGAACACTATTTTTCACTGCATGGAATCACTAATGACTTAATGAAAGTTCATGTGGATGTCTCGCATTTAGATCCTAAGCACTGGAAATGGTGGTTATGGCATAATAATTCCCATATAATTTATATTTATTAGACTCAATTTGTAGTATATTTCTATGAATGTTTTGAACCCAACACTCATCATTTGATTTTGAGTAACATGATTTCCACAACAAAGTCATGTTTGTTTCCTTCTTCCGAGAATGATTTTTTAGTGGTATGAAGGAAGAGCTCCATGCACAAGTCTTAATGGATCTCCCTACAACTTGGATAGAATCAAATCAATGGGCCAGGAAATCTCAACAGGTTGTTAATTCCCAAATAAATAAACCATGCTTTATTCCCCATCCTCGTGGCACCAATCCCTCTCATCCCTCCTCTCCTCTCAATATCCACAAGTTAACTCTTCCTCAAATGGTAGAGCATCAACTTAAGCGTTTTTTACAATTGTGACAAAAAATATTTCCCTAGGCACAATTCTAAGGAGAATAAATTCTTTATGGACATTTCATAGGACATTTTAGAGGAAGACACTTATGATGTCCATAAAGAATGCCCACCTCTATGAGCTAATGACATTCTCACCATTTATCAACATGACGTGGAACTCCAAATCTCCCTACATGCCTTGAACCCTTAAATTTATTGAATACATCAAGCATCATAAATTTATCATCTTTATTGATAGTTGTAGCACCCATAACTTTATTCATCACTAGGTATCCTAGGAGACACATTTCTATATCCATGTGATGAAAAAATTTCAAATCGTGATTGCTAATGGAGGTTCCATGAAATGTGGGGGTCATTGTGAAAATGTGCACCTTCAAATTGGTGATTATTCATTGAAATCCCACATGTTTTCTATTGGAATGGGTGGTTGTGAAATTTTTTTGGCTTCTAAATGGTTACAAACACTTGTTCCCATCACTATGGATTTTAAGGAGTTATATGTGAGCTTCGAGTAAGAAGGGAAACACTATGCTTTCCAAGGAATCACAATAGGCTCTCCAAAGATCATCAACTTACACCACATGAAAAAATTCCGTAAAAAGGGATATTTTGGCATTGTCACTTAGTTCCATGCCATTCAATCCTTTAAGACGCATTCCTATACCATCCATAATGGCATGTGGTTATTGTTATTCAAACACCAATTAGTTTTTGAAACCCCACAATGCCTACCACCCTCACATGGCACACATTATCATTGTATTCCACTCATACCTGATATCCTCTCACTTAATGTCTAACCTTATTTCCACTATTTTGCTCAAAAAAATGAAATTGAAAATATTGTTGAAGAATTGCTAGTTGTAGGTGTCATCAACCCTAGTACCAATCCATATTCATCCACATTGGTCATGGTACTCAAGAAAAAAGGTACTTGGTGCATGTGTCCTGACTTTCATGCTCCCAAAAAAATAATTGTCAAGGATAAGTTACCTATTACAGTCATTGATGATCTTTTGGATGAAATCAAAGGTGCTCAAATTTTTACCAAACTTGATCTCCATTCTAGCTATCATCAAATTCGTGTCGATATTCCCAAAACTTCTTTTCACACTCATGAATGCCATTATGAGTTTTTTTTCAAGCTCTTTGGAATTTGCAATGCACTATCCACCTTCCAGAGTCTCATGAACCAGACCTTTCAACTTTTATATGCCATTTTGTCCTTATATTTTTTGTTGACATTCTAATATACAATAAAACTTTGCAGGCCCATGTAACCAATGTGGATCAGGTCTTACAACTACTTTCTCATCATCAAATATTTATCAAAAGGTCTAAATGTTCCTTTGGTGTGTCAAAAGTATAATATTTGGGCCATATTGTTAGTGAGGATGGTGTACAAGTGGAGCCCAAGAAAATTGAAGCAATGAGGGATTGGTCTCATCTTAAGACTCTTAAAAGTTTATGCGGTTTCCTTGGTATAATAGGATACTATAGAAAGTTCATCAAGAACTATGGGAAATTTGTTGTTCCCCTCACTTCCTAAAGAAAAATGATTTCAATTGGAATGGAGCTGCAGATAAAGCCTTCTAGGATTTGAAGGAGGATATGGGTAAAATCCCATTACTTGTTTTTCCCAACTTCACTAAATCGTTTTTTTGGAATGCGATGCTTCATGAAAAAACATAGGCATATTTCTCATGTAATAATGCATACCATTATCCTTTACAATAAAAAAATTTAGTGAGAAGCACTTGGTCAAGTCCACCTATGAAAAATATATATTGGCTATCTTGTATTCTTTGGATATTCGACATCCCTACTTTCTTGGGGTAATTTTCTAGATTAAAAAAAAATGATTGTAGGCTCAAAAAAATTATGGACCAAAGGATTTCGTCACCAGAGCAATAGAAATGGGTTACAGAATGTTAGAATATGATTATGAGATTATTTATAAGAAGGAAAAGGATAATGTGGTATTTGATTCCCTTTCTTGAAACTATGAAGAGAAAGGGTCCCTCGTTTCACTCTCCTTCATTGTAGTATATTAGTTGAATGAAGTCTGCAATGAATGGTTCACAGATCCCAATATGTTCATCGCTATCCAAAAAATTCAATAGGATTCAAATTCATATACAGGATACACTTAGTATATTGATGAGATCTAGTGTAAAGAATGTCTATATTTTATCAAATACTCCAACTTTAAATTGACTATGCTTTTTGAACTCCCTGCATCACCAATAGAAGGTCATTTTGAATTTCATAAAACATATGAATAAATCAAACATTCATTCTTATGGGAAGGCATGAATAAGGACATCCACACTTTTTTGGATGAATGCGATATGTTCTAATTCCTTAAGGGAGAAATAGTGAGAACTCCAAGAAAACTACAACCTTTAACTATCATACATGTTGTATGAACAAACATTTCTATGGACTTCATTCCCAAATATGGAAATAAATCTATCATCATGATTGTGGTTGATTTAATTTCCAAATATGCTCATTTGTTTTCCCTCCAACACCCTTTTAAAGCTTCCACGGTAACTCAAGTATTCATGAATAATATATTCAAACTACATGGTATGCCACAATCTATTGCCATAGACCATGATCCCAATTTCACTAGCAACTTCTGGCAAGAATTGTTTAAGCTCCAGGAAACTCCATTGAATCTCAACACTACCTATCACCTAGAGGTTGATGGTTATATTGAAGCCATTACCAAGTATTTGGAATCCTATTTGAGATTCTTTAATTTCGAATGATAATCCCAATGGGTTCAGTGGTTCAACCTAACAAAATGGTAGTACAATACAACTTATAATGGTGCCACTCACATAACCCCCTTTGAGGTTGTCTATGGCCAAAATATTCCTTCAATATGATCTTACTTACTGGGCATATCTAAGTTATAATAGGTCAACAAAACCCTTACCACTTAGGTCAATATTCTCCACACTCTCAAAGATAATCTAGTCATGGATTAGAATCATATGAAGAAATAGTTTGATCAACATCACTCTAAATTCCATTTTGAAGAGGGGGATCATGTGTTTCTTCATTTGAAACCATACAATAAGACCTCCCTTAATTACTACCACTGCAAGAAGCTTTTTCTAAAATTATATGGACCGTACAATATTCTCAAGAGCATTGGGATGGTGGATTACGATTTAGAACTTCTAAGCAGCTCTAAAATCCATCTCATCTTTCATGTCTCTTACTAACAGAAATTGGTTGGATCTAATTTCCATGTTCAAACTAATTATCTTGAATTGGATGAAGAAGGCTCGATTTGGTTGTAGCCTAAGGCCATCCTTGAAAAATGAGAGCGTCATCTCCATAAGCGCACTATTAAGGAAGTCTCAATCCAATGGAAGTCAAAGCTAGAGGATGCTACATGAGAACCAACAACTATTCTACAACACTTCCCTTATCTCCACCCTTGAGGACAATGCTTATTTTTAAGAAGGTGGACATGTGAGGGTCCTAACCTCCCTAAACCCCTAATTATATAGATAGGTAACTATGTATTGATATGTATGGAGGAAATCACTAGTAAAAAAGTCCCATGTAGTACTGTGAAAAAAATTATTGTAAGAATTCTTACTAGAAGGTTCCACCTGTAGTGGCCCCACTACTAAAACCAACAATTTAAAATTTTATGATACCAATTAAATCAAATGTATGCATGATAAAAATTCTCATGAAGTTGACAAAAATTTTAAAACATTAATGCAACTAAATTAACATTCACATGACATCATATAAATCCTTAAAACTTAGATTTTATGCACAACAATTAAATCCCATAAATAAGAACACAAAAATAGAGATAAAAACACTTATCTTTTATCAACAAATGTGCAAATAAATGAAGATGATGGACATCCCACCCAACTATAAATTTTATTCTCCAAATATCAACAAAAAATCACCCACGAGATGGGGCTATGAATCTGCAATAAAGGGTGTCTCTCTATTGTCCACTCATAACCCAACAAAACCCACAACAAGACAATTTTTCCTATAGCTATCCCAATCCACCAAATCTCTTTCCCTTAACCTGCAAAACCCAAGGAATGGGATCCCCCTTCAATGCACACAGTCCCTCAAGCCTTCTCACTTTCTTCCAAGGCTCTATCATAGTTTGGATAGGAATCTCTCTTGTCGAGGACTTCGGGGATGTCTATTGCAAAAAACAAATCTCACAACAACAAGCTCACTTGTTGTTGGGGTAATCCCCTACACGGATCTCACTCTATGGACCTAAAATCCTAATTCTTTATGAATTTACAACTCCAACAATTTTCCACACATGCCCACTATGGATTCCTTCAAGCTCCAGTACTCGGTTGTCCTTTTCTATCCCAAGAACTGCATGTAAAAATTTCCTATACTACCCATTCAAATTTTCATTTTTCCCATGCGTGTTGACTCTCACATTCTCCATTATTGATTATACTCAACCTCCATGCTCTCATAACTATGGGATGCAATTTTTCTCACCAACCCTCTTGCACATGTGTAATGATTGGGGATTTTGTACACTTAAAATGAAAATAGCAGGTTTATACACAACAATAATTTTAGAAAGTGGGTTGGGATTAATACACATTTATACCTTCCCCTCTCTTGTGGAAAATAAGCCCCCATTACTCCTTCCATGTCTATCTTGTAGCCTAAATCACATTTTCTTTTATCATTATGATATATAATGTTTACATATTAAATCACTTGTCCCATGGCCATATATCGTATTTACATTATAGATTTCTAAACTGGGGATTAAAAAAGGAGATATTATATGACCTACTAGAAAGTTCCTTCTCTATAATGTTCATAGGAGGTAGAAATCACAATATATAGATGTAAAAGCATTGTAAAAGATGTCCTTCAAATCATTTGTATTCTGAGCTTTTTTCTATTGGAGGTTTCCCCCTCAAATAAGCATGTGAGCATTGCATCCATATCAATAAAGGTATAATATTTTGGTTCATATTGTCTATTGTGTTTGAATATTTATTTATTTCAGTAGTAGATCTAAGTAATATTTGTAATTTCTTCTCTAAATATTTTTTATTGGCACATCACCTGCCAATATAGGAGATGTCGGTTCCAATACTTTAGATGTTCGTTTCCAATTACTGATATATAGGTTTCCAATATTCTTTTTTGGTAACATTAATTTGGATTTTTTAACAAGGTCCTCATCGATAACATGAAAAAATTAAGAAGTTTCCAATTAATTCATTAATATATTAATTAATTCATCCAGAAGACATATTTTTAAATAAAGTTGACCTCTATGCATGTTCAAAAATTTTGACGGGTGTTACAACCCCATCGTTGCGACTACAAGCGACACAAGCAATTAAATTTTTTTTGAAGCAAGGCGGCAAAATCGATAAAAGTTAAACAACACAACTTGACAACGAATACAACTTACACATTCAGGCAACAGACAACTACGACACAACATACTAGAACATCATGCAAACGAATGAATCATGCGATAAATAATAGGCAAACAAACGACTACCCGCCCGACATAAGGAATTCGACGCCTACAAGCTAAAGGGCAACACATATAATCCTGACACAATGGTCTGACGAATAGTAACTAGAAAACCTCTACGGCGCGCAAACCCAACGCATTGAGGCGTTACAGAACCAAGTATCAACATGAATTACAACGACCACACTCTCACATTGGGAAGCACAAGACTCCGGCCAGGTTGTCATTCGCACCTATCCATAAGGGCGCGCAATGATCCCCTCATCAGGAATCATGTCGTCACATGGCGATACGCATTATAGTATCCAAAGTTCAAACGACACATCTAGACCAATAACCCAAGAAAAACTTTTAACGCGCTAGGAGATCGGATTAACTGTCAACCAAGGGACGAAAACCCTAGCACCCAATTGACAAGACAACAAGACGCAAGGGAACTGAAGACTATAGATTACTGTCCAAACAGGGGGTTACTGAATTTAGGATACATCGCGGAGTATTCGACATTGTTGTCTACTAAAGAATGTTACTATTTTAGGGAAGGATTGCGGTCAACAACCACCATGTTGTCAACAAAGAGGTGATGTATGCGTTATTGTTGCCGAAGAATTTTTGTTCATTAAGGGATTAACAATTATAAATATAGAAAACATTGTCCTTTAATCCATGAAATAACCAAAATCGATGTCTAAAAGTATAGCTATCTAGAATTCAAGGAAATAACAACATAGCTATCTAAGGGAACGTCGGTAAAAAACTAAAAAGTGAAATCGCATAAAAGGTAAAACGTTGTCAACAAAAATGGTTGTCTGGGGAAGAAGTTGTCGTCCAACACTAAAACGCAGTGTAAATACATTTGCAAGCATCTAAAACTCTAGAGAGTTGATCTCTGCCATCCAATCGATGTATCAATGATACCATGGTCTACAATATTATTGCTGACTTTTGTAAATGGTTGTCTAGCATTGATAGGTTGCCTAACCAAGTATCGTTTCCACTAACTAAACACAGAGTCAAACCATGTTATTATTTATTAAAAGGTCACTGCATCAATCGCAGTCTAAATCGTAGTCTAAGACATACGCCCATTACACGACATTAATTGTAGTTTAAGTGCGTTTCAGTTGGCAATTAATATCTATAGAGTCTCTATAATAATAAAAACAAAATTGCTAATCTATTGCTATTTAACTCGCAGTATATGGGTGAGGGTAAGTGTGTTTCAACCCTGGGTGAAAACGCCAAGAAGGTGTTGTGTAAAAACGCAAGAAAAGGCTGTCTAGCAACAAATGATATGGCTGGAAAAAAACAGGGTGAATCATTATGGATTGTTGTGTAATCCTCATGGAATATTGAGTGAATAGCTCAGAAATACATTGTGTAAATCGCTGTAAAAAGGAATGAATCGTTGTCCAATATTTTAAGGGAAATCGTTGAGTTTAGAGATGATAAAGCTGAGTATTCACATACATCGCGGAGTTAACTTACAATATTCAATAGTGATGTCATAACATGTAAACGCGGTCAATAAATATTAAATTCGTTGAGTATTATATATATATATATATATATATATATATATATATATTACTATTGGTGTGGAAACCCAGATGTACACCATCGTTGTATGTATTAATAATGAAGTGATAATCGCCCAGTCATAGTTATGAATAGATTCATTGTACAACATCGCCGTGTTTAGAGGAAGGAGAGCACAGTGTATAAATCGTGCTGTGTAAAATTGTGTGTATAAATCGTTGTATGTAATTTCGCTATCCATTAATGTTATTAATACAATCGTTGTGATATATCTGAATAACATTTACTGTCAACAAGATTTGTTGCCAACAACCATAATATCGCAACTCGTATGCTAATCAATTGCAAATCAAGATTTGTTGCCAACAACCATAATATCGCAACTCATATGCTAATCAATTGCAAATCAACGCAGTAGTAAATTAAATCGTTGTTCAATGCCAATCCAATCAAATGCTCAACAACAATCAAGGAAATTCTCTCACAATAAAATTGCTATCAACAATAAAATTTAAGGGAAAATGATGAGTTAAACATTCATAAATGAATCATCCCAAAACGCAGAGATCAAAGGTCATTCAATCAGAGACGAACCAATCAAATGCAAAGACAATCATTCACAAGAAGGCGCCAGATAATCAATCAACCAAGAATCAATAAACTCAAGGATAAATGAGGGTAGACAACTGGGAAAAACTTCATCCATCGCTCATCATTCATGCACAGAAAAGCAGGGAATTAGAATCTATAGGTCGTTGTGCACCGAAGTGACGACCGTCGATTCGGCTCCTGGCCGAATGCTCAGGCATGGGATGACGAACTAGGGATGAGGACGAAAAGAAAAACTCTTCACAACAATCAACAAAACCAAATGATAGTCACAATATGCAGGGATCGAATGCCAAGGGAATTAAGTCAAACAACGAGCTTAAGGCTAAGGGGAAATTTAAGTTCTCGGTTGAAATGCTAAGTCAAACATTTTCTTTACCCAATTAAAAATACAGAAATGAAGACATAAGGTATAATAAGAATCTACCATACAGAATCAAGTAATCGTACCATATCCCAAGTCGTCCACTCTGAGTCTTTATCCCGCGCACTCCGTGCAGCTCCCGTTTGCCGACCGATGAGACTTCATTGATACCTCCCAGCCATCGCTAGGGGTACTCTTCTTCCCCCTTAGCCACCCGAACCACAAATGATCCAGGCACACTAAACCAGAGAACAACTAGCTCCCAGCTCACTTCGCAAGGTCGAGATACCACTCATCACCGAGTTGGATATCCCAACTCCCACAAACTAAGTCAGTCAAGTCTAAATTTCTACAATGTAACGTTACGCATCATAGCCGAGATCCATCATCCTCCTCCTCCCTCCTTTATATAGAGTTTCTAAGTCATTTGCTTTCCCAAATTCTCATTTAATTTATTGTTCAATAATTTAATTCATAAAAATTCTCCTCGTACAAGTGTCACCCATCCCCTTCATTGCACCATAAATTAATTTCATTAATTAATTAATTACTCATATTTCCCTCACCCACCTAAAAGCATTCCTAGAATTGCTCCTAGGTGTCTCCATATTCTCTTACACATTTTAATGACTTACCTCCTTACTAATTTACTAGTTGAGTTTAATTTAGAAAGTTCTTAAATGTTAGATACCTTACTAAGTTAGTCATTCTAGTTTTTCCTTATGTTTCTCTTTCTCTTTATGTTTCTCCATTTTTCCTTAGTTTCCTAATTCTTTTAACTTTCCCTCTTTCCCTTTTCATTTAAAACTCAAATTGGCAAGTGTAGAAAATTATCCTTTTCCCCTTTTTCTTTTTAATTAATAAATTTCTAATTATTATATGTAACAAAACAATTATTTCTCCTGTTTCCCCTTTTTTAAATTTTATCCCCCAAAAGATTTTTATAAATTAATTGAATTGCTTACCCCTTTCTTGTCACATGATTAATGATGATTATTATTATTATTATTTATTTTTATTTTTATTTTTATATAAATATATAATTTTTATCACAAGTATCACTTAGACTTAGATTTTATTTTCCTATGTTGGGCGACATTTTATTAGGGAAATTGTTTTAAATCTTTCTAATCACTTCATTCATTCTAAGGCCATCTAGGTTTATTCATTTATTATTTAACATGCGACGTGCCCTTCAGGACACACTAGATGCTCCAAGGGTGCCACTCGCCTCATTATGTTTCCCTTGCACGGCGTGCCCTTCAGGATGCACTACGTGCTCCAAGGGTGCTACTTGCCTCTTTCTATTTTTCTTGCACGACGTTCCATTGAGGACGCACTACGTGCTCCAAGGGTGTCACTCGCCTCTTGACTGACTTGGTAGACATAAAAAACCCATGGAGTCATAACTCCACCAGGTGATCTTGTGGGAGACTAAGGGACTCTAAGGAATAATGTCCTTGCCTTATTGCACACCCCTTAGAATCATCGTGACTGACTGTCACAGTTTTCCCTCGCAACATCATGGGTCTTCTCAAACTAGGTAGTCATTAACCTACAGTTCGAGCCACGACGGGAGTGCTAGTAGGCTGTGGCATGGTTGTTGTCCACACCTCTCCTTTAACGTATTCGATAGTCGTGCGAGACCCCTCTACTCCACATGTGAGTCCGGTTGGCAAGTTATCATCAGCCTGCATCATCAATGAATCATGTCAAAAATGATATCCATAATCATAACATCTAATCAGATGCACATATGTCATATATACAACATTAAAACCCAATAGTCTATGCATTGACTCGATCTGGAGTCTAGGGGTTTCATCGATGCCTCTGCATCCTCGAGGTCCAAAATCATGCACACTTAGGAGAACCAAGTCAATAGCACCTGTCTAAGTCAATATAGAAAAATAACATACAATCACATCCATAATGCCTCATAATCATAATCAACAGCCAATAGTACAATAATCTGGATCACTTGCAAGCAAGTGTCCTCAAAGAATAAATTCGTGCAGTGTGCACAAGAGCGGGATGTTACATACACCCCCTCTCGGTCTAAACTTTGTCCCGAAGTTTCACAGTATATGAGTGTCGAAAAAATTGTATCTCAGTATCATAAGTCTCTCTATTAAGCAAAAAAAAATAGTTGGCGCATATCATATGCATCCTCCCAAGTCGCCGAGTGTGGACTATAGTTGTCCCACTGGACCTTGACTTGATCTACTGTTTGATGTCGTAGCTATCGACTACGATGATCCAAGATGAGGATTGGCTCAGTTGTGAGTGCACCCTCATCCGACACCTGCAAGGTGCTCAAGTCAAAACATGTGTAGGATCACTAATCATAATGTCTCAAACAGAGACATGAAAGACATCATGCATATGCCTTAAGAATCAGGCAAGTCTAGTCAATAGGCCACAGGCCTCTCCTTTCCACAATCTCATAGGTTACCACGAACCTAGGAGAAAGTTTATCCCCTTTTCCCAGCTTGATCGAACTCTTATGCGGTTCCAGCCGCAAGAATACTTGATCTCCACATCGTAACTATGGTCGACATGACACTCATCAACATAACTCTTATGTCGATCATGCGCTTCCTTGATCCTTTATTTTATAGTTTGCATTTAATCTTCCATTTCTGGGATTTCTTCCAGTCCCACCAGGACCCTATCCTCAAGTCAATCCCAGCTCAAAGGTGTCCAACACAGTCAACCGTAAAGAACTCGAAAGCATCCATCTTAATGGTGCCTTGGTAACTATTGTTATAAGAGAATTTTACCGGTGACAAGAATTCTTCCCAATGCTTTTGTTGGTCCATAACGTACATGCGCAAAAAGTCTTCCAAGACTTGGTTTGCTCGTTCGGTCTGCCTGTCTGTCTCAGGGTGATATGTAGTATTAAAGTTAAGTTGGGTTCCCAAGACCTCTTGGAAACTAGTCCAAATCATCTAGTAAACACCGATCCTTGATCGGATATAATCCTCTTAGGCATGCCATGCAGCCTCACAATCTCACTAATGAAAACTCTAGCTATGTTAGGTGTCTGATACATCATACGCACCGGAATAAAATGAACACTCTTTGTCAAAGTGTTGACTACCAAAAAAAAAATCGAGTTATGTCTCCTTATCGTCAGTGGAAATCCAACAATGAAATCCATAGAAATAACCTCCCATTTTGATTCTAGAATAGCGTGTGGTTGTAGTAATCCTACTGGATGTTTATGTTCATCCTTTACCTACTGATATTCTAGACATTGGGCCACATAGTTGACTATGTCTACCTTCATTCATTTCCAGAAGAATAAGGGTTTAGGGTCCGCCCTCATCTTCGTGACTCCTGAGTGGGCCATGTACACTGCTCTGTAAGCCTCATTTAGGATCAAACTCCTCAACTCGTCATTCAATGGTACATAAATCCAATTTTTAAACCTTAATAATCCATTGTCGTCCAACATAAATCCTTCAAATATTAGTACTATCATTGTGTTTTATCCCATAAAATCCTCGACCTCTTTGTACCAGTCATTGTAGCGTTGTAAAGTTAGAATCCTTTCACGTAGATTCATCTGAAGAGGCAACACCAAAAATATGTGTGGTCTCTGACTCAATGCATCTGCCACTCGGTTCATTGTTCCTTTTATGTAAGAATCTCGAAATTGTGCTTGCTAAGAAGTTTTGACTAACATTGTTGTCGCGCGTTTAGGTCACTTTGCGTAAAGATGTGGTGTAGTCCACAGTGGTCCATCTTTAGTTCAAATTTCCATCCAACAAGGTAGTGTCTCCAAATCTTCAACGCATAAACAATGGCTAACAACTCCAAATTGTGCATCGCATAGTTCTCCTCATGCCTTCTTAGTTTCCTCGAGATGTAAGCGATCACTCGACCATATTGCATTAAAACTCCGCCTAATCCTTCATTGGATGTGTAAGTTCATACCAAGAAGTCCACGTCCATGCCAGGGACCATTAGTATTGGTGTTGTTTTCAACAACGTTTTGAACCTCCGAAATTCTTTTGCGCATTTCTCGATCCAAACAAACTTCTTGTTCTTCTTCTGCAATTTCGTGATCGGATTTGCTATATTTGAAAATCCCTCGATGAACCATCAATAGTATCCTGATAAACCCATGAAGCTACGCACCTCCGGGACATTCGTCGGCGCAGGCCATTCCATAATGTCCTCGACCTTTATTGGATCCACGATGATACCTTCGCCAGAGATGACATGCCCTAAGTAGTGAATCTTTGATTGATAAAACGAGCAATTGGACAACTTTCGATACAATTTGTGCTCTCGCAGACTGTTAAGTACCTATACCAGATCTGCAAATATACTTCAATAATACCAAGAATAAACCATAAACCATTCACCATAACATGAACATAAGAAATAGAGAAAACCCTTAAGGTAGGGTAACACCATATATTAATCCTTATGGAAGGATAGAACTCCTCAAGCAATCCTTTCTTGTACAATCACAATATTCTTCACTATGTTTCATTACATTGCCTAGACTTCTTTATATAGCTCTCCCTATCTCCTAGGAACCTTCTAGAGAGCCTTCTCACATTTATTACATCCAACTACCA
>ML789741.1:451252-465506 GCA_009831015.1 Picea engelmannii
TCTTTATGAATACAGCCATGAACCTGTAATATAGATTTTTCACATGAAAATAAACTCTTGGTTCTCTCTTTATCCTCATTTTCTCCATGAGACCACTTGTCTAACAATATTTTTTCAAATTCTACATTGGAAAGTCTCATCATATCCTCATAATCAAGCGATTTCCACCAAATGGCAGCATCACCTTGCAATTTGAGAGCTACCCAATGGTGCCAAGTATCTCCCCATGTTGATTTTATTTCTTTAATGAATGATTCAATACTAGGGCCATCACATTTCCCTGTAAAATACATCTTGCTATGAAAAAACCCCAAAAAATAGATCAATAAGTTATGACAAAAAATAGTGGCTTTTTCCGGAAAAACCCTGAAAAATTGTTGAATTTAAAATGCTCATAACTTTACTTCCCGAACTCCGTTTCAGCTGATTTGTTTTTTGAAATTGGGTATTTTTCCGAGACGAATTCAAATACCCAATTTTGTTTTCCAAATTTAGCTCGTAAAACTTTAAATCTGAACCTGAAGTGCGTCGCCCTCTTTCTCTTCCCTAAAAAAATTCTGCAAAAAGAGAAAACAAATCTTCCCTTCTTTGGCCAAGGAAAGTGATCTAATACCAATTGTTAAGTACCTATACCAGATCTGTAAATATACTTCAATAATACCAAGAATAAACCATAAACCATTCACCATAACATGAACATAAGAAATAGAGAAAACCCTTGAGGTAGGGTAACACCATATATTAATCCTTATGGAAGGATAGAACTCCTCAAGCAATCCTTGATTGTAAAATCACAATATTCTTCACTATGTTTCATTACATTGCCTAGACTTCTTCATATATCTCTCCCTATATCCTAGGAACCTTCTAGAGAGCCTTCTCACATTTATTACATCCAACTACCATAGTGGGCCTTTATTAATATAGTGGACCTAGTCCACCTTACATTGAATGACCACATTCCCATATATTAAATGACTTCCACTAATAACACATAACTACATTCCCATTGGGTACCTCCCTCGGTACCCCATATTACCTCCCTAGGTATACCCCATGTTTTCAACAACGTTTTGAACCTTCAAAATTCTTTTGCGCATTTCTCGATCCAAACAAACTTCTTGTTCTTCTTCTGCAATTTCGTGATCGGATTTGCTATATTTGAAAATCCCTCGATGAACCATCAATAGTATCCTGATAAACCCATGAAGCTACGCACCTCCGGGACATTCGTCGGCGCAGACCATTCCATAATAGCCTCGACCTTTGTTGGATCCATGATGATACCTTTTCCAGAGATGACATTCCCTAAGTAGTGAATCTTTGATTGATAAAACGAGCATTTGGACAACTTTCCATACAATTTGTGCTCTCACAGACACAGTAGTACAAAGCGCAAGTTCTCGTCATGCTCCTCCGTCGTTCGACAGTACATCAAAATATAGTCAATGAATGCTTGGATGAACTCGTCCAAGTACTCGCGGAACACCCTGTTCATCAAACTCATAAATACCCCTGGGGCGTTTGTCAGCCCAAATGGTAAAACAGTAAACTCGTAATGACCAAACCTCATCTTAAAGGCAGTCTTAGGGATGTCATCCTCCTTGCTCCATAACTGGTGATACCCTTATCGAAAATCGATCTTGCAAAGCACTGTCACACCCTTCATCTGATCGAACAGATCATCAATCCTTGGCAATGGGTATTGATTCTTGATTGTTGCCTTGTTCAATTGGCGGTAGTCAATGCAGAGTATCCACGACCCATCCTTATTTTGTATGAATATAACAGGTGCACCCCACAGTGACACACTCGGACGTATAAGTCCCAGGTCCAACAATTTCTTCAGTTGCATTCTCAACTCGTGTAACTCTGGGGTTGACATATGATAAGGCATTCTCGCTAAAGGTTCAGTCCCTGGTTTTAGGTCTATGGTAAATTCCAATTCCCTCTCCAGTGGCATCCCAGGTAACTCCTCCGGGAAGACATCCGCAAACTCTCTCACCCCCGGAAGGTGTTGTAGACCTTCCGCTACTCCCTTTTTGTTTAACGTAAGGATTGCATAAAGCTTACCTCCCTTGCACTTTCTCTTCCGTAACTGCAATGAAGAGATAAACCTTAGGGAAAATCCTTGGTTCCGACCTACAATCATGCGTCTCTTTCCCTCATTATCGACCAAGCTCAACTGTTTCGTCTTACAGTTTAGTATCGCCTCATTTGATTCCAACTAGTCCATACCGAGCACGACATCATAAGATCCTAAGATCTTGACGTACAGGTTGGCCCTGGTGAAAAAATCTCCCAGGTTAAGGGTACAACCCGTAACCTTTCCTCCAACCTTCTGTTTCGCTCTCGAAGCCATCTCTACAAAGCTAAACTCAACCTGTTCAACTACCTTTACTTTAATCCCTTTTAGCACTGCACTAGAAATGAAACTCTCAGTAGCACTAAGATCTATCAAATACTAAGGGTCTAGTCAGTGATGGTAACTAACTTCTTGAGCACAATTGACTAGTGCTCTTCCTGGTGGTTATTTACCACTGCATGAATCTGATGGGCCTTGCCCAAATCTCCCACGATAGTGGGTCTAGCTGATCCAGATGCTTTATTCCTCTTTACTCAGTAGTTGCATTGGAAATGTGGCTCCCCACATTCCAACACACTTTCTTCAATCCGACATTCCCGGTACCCGAAGTAGAAGTTGAATCCTAACACTAAGGCCAACACGAACTGGATAACTTTAAGTTCTTTGTAAATTGGTGCAGAGCATACCGAAGCATCTCCAAACGAGCCTCGTACTGGGGCACCGTATGGCCACCCTGTCGCAAGGTGTTGAACTCGTTGATCTGACTCTTAATGAATTCCTTAGAAATATACCTCTCCTAGAACCGTTCCTCGAATGGTTTCCATGACGTGTCTTCAACGACCATGTTAAAAAACGGTAGGAGTGTCTTCCACCATAGAAGAGCGCTCCCCTTCAGTTGAAGACCGCCATGCAAACCTTCGTGTTGGAAGTATAATCATGAAGTGCAAAGAACATCTTCATATTCTCCAACCATGCCTCAGCGGATGCGTCGTCCGGGGCACTAGAGAACTCAGAAATTTGACCTTCTCGAGTTTGAAACGAATACTAACGGTACTGGTTGGGCGCACTGTGGACCCTCTGGGGTACAGGTGCCCTAGCCTTATCTCAGTACGTATGGTGAATCAAGGCCTTTGAAAAACTCCGAAAGGACATTGTTAGAATATCATCATCCCTTATATCAATCAAATCCAGCCCGAGGAATTGTTCTTCCTCTGGGGATTAGACTCTGAGGGGGCGGGCTCCTCAGGAGGCGTCACACCTCCTTCCATGACACCATGCTGCAAACCTCTGTGGTGTCCTCTAATCAAGATCTTCATAAGGGCACACTAAAGTTTTTAGTTAGCACTAGGTTAAAACTCAAGGGTTTACTGTTGTGGAAAGCATGGCAATCCACAATCGCAGGTTTGAACCCGCTCTGATACCATATGGAACAGCCCCATTGTTACGACTACAAGCGATGCAAGAAATTGAACTTTTTTTGAAGCAGGGTGGAAAAATCGACAAATGTTAAACAACATAACTTGATGACGAACACAACTTACACATTCAGGAGGCAGACAACTACAACGCAGCATACTAGCACATCATGCAATCGGACAAATCGATAATCAATAGGAAAACAAATGGCTACTTGCCCGACACAAGGAAGTCAATGCCTACAAGCTAAAGGACAACATCAATAATCCCGACACAACATCCTGACGAACAGTAACTAGAAACAATCTACGGTGCACAAACCCAACACATTGAGGCGTTACAAAACCAAGTACCAACATGAATTACAGTGAACACGCACCCACATTAGGAAGTGCAAGACTTCGGCCAGGTTTTCATTCACACCTATTCATATGGGCGCGCACTGATCCCCTCATCAGGAATCATTTTGTCACACGGTGATAGGTGTGGCAGTATCCAAGGTGCAAATGACACATCTAGACCAATAACCCAAGAAAAAATTTCAACACGCTAGGAGACTGGATTAACTATCAACCAAGCGACAAAAACCCCAGCACCCAATCGACAAGACAACAAGACTCGAGGGAACTGATGACTATGAAATTTATACAACACATTAAAATGATTATTATCAACAATTAGTTCATTGTAGTTCTTTAAATTTCATAGTCGTCAGTTCCATCGCGTCTTGTTGTCTTGTTGATTGGGTGCTGGGGTTTTCGTCGCTTGGTTGACAGTTAATCTGGTCTCCTACTGCATTGAAATTGTTTCTTGGGTTATTGGTCTAGATGTGTCATTTGCGCCTTGGATACTATCACATCTATCACTGTGGGACGACATGATTCCTGATGAGGGGATCAGTGTGCGCCCTTATGGATAGGTGCAAATGACAACCTGGTCGGAGTCTTGCGCTTCCCAATGTGGGTGTGCGTTCTCTATAATTCATGTTGGTACTTGGTTCTGTAATGCCTCAATGCGTTGGGCTTGTGCACCGTAGAGGTTTTCTAGTTATTGTTCGTCAGGCCATTGTGTCGGGATTATTGATGTTGTCCTTTAGCTTGTAGGTGTCGACTTCTTTGTGTCGAGCGGGTAGTCATTTGTTTTCCTATTGATTATTGCATGATTCGTCTGGTTGCATGATGTGCTAGTATGTTGTGTTGTAGTTGTCTGCCGCTTGAATGTCTAAGTTATGTTCATCGTCAAGTCGTGTTGTTTAAATTTTGTTGATTTTTCCGCCCTGCTTCAAAAAAAAAAAAATGCTTGCATTGCTTATAGTCATAACGATGGGGATGTTACAACGGGGGTTTGAGAAATAAATTTTATTTTTTTGAATGAGTAGTTTAGGTAAGGACTTGTGTATTTCACTCTTATTGTGTATAGGAAAATATAAATCACTTACATATTAAATCCTATAGATTCTAAAGATCACAAAAATAATTCTTCAATATGTTTTCTAAGTGTAGAAGTCCATATGCGTACTTCAAAGATATCAAAACTATTTTGAATAAATTATTTAACATTGAGATGTTAAAAAATTATATGTACCAAGCATAACCCTTTCAATTCGTGGTCTTTTATTATTGTTTTATTTAATGCTTTGAAACAAAAACCATATATATATATATATATATATATATATATATATATATATATATATATATATATATAAAGATGGCTTCAATATTTCATATATGCATATAAAATTCTAAAAACAAATATCAATTTAAATAAAATATTATATAAATAATTGAAATACATCAACTATCAAATAATTTTCCAAGTTGATTTTGTTTGCATTAAATATCTAAAGTGAATAACTAGGAATATATTTCTTACATAGTTTCTAGTATATGTTCATGCTTGATTTTTGCCAATGATTTAAAAAATTACAAATATTGGACCATATAAATCCATCTCTTTCCAAAGAACCGACATATACCCAACTTTGAGGAAGTTTAAAACAATTTTATCTCTATCATATGGACTACGTGTTATATCATCTTTTTCCATCCCATGTGCTTAATATTCATCCATTGACCATGATCCCTAAACCTCTTGCAGTTGCGGATTAAGATTACTCTTGAATCTCTTAAAAAAATAACTTTTGTCAATATATATGTTGCTTTTGATCTAGCAAAAATCATAGCTACATTTCTCTCCTTCATGAAGCAAGGGTACATACACTCTTTTCCCATTGACAAAGTTTGCATTCCTTCAAAATGTGCCAAAAAATATAAATGTGTGCAAAATATCCATTTTTGGGCAGAGTTTATGAGTTTTCTAGATTATTTACCTCCTATTGCACATGCATAACCACTCCAACCACCAATATTTGGTATAAATACATCCTTAAGGTGAAGGAGATAAGGAAGCACATTTATGCTACTAAATTGACATTCAAATTTGCAAGTAATTTATTCCTAGGGTTTATAGGTTATTTCCCTCTTTGGAAATCTTAGTTTCCAACATCTTTTCCCATATTGTTTGATTTGAAGAAAGGGACTCTTTATCTTTCTCATACTTACTTTGAGTCAGGATTGCATAGGAGAATCTACCTTTAGTGGCCCAAGAGGAGGAACCAAGGTGAAGATTTCATTCAGTGCCGATGAAAAAGGATCAGGTGAATATATTCCATGTTTTGATTTTTATTAATAGAGAACTCTCTTATTTCCCTCCTCCAATTCTATGTACTTGATTCATTTTATTATGTTTAATCACAATTATTTGGTAGGAAACAAACTATTATGATTCAATTTAGTTAGAGTAGTTAGATTTCATTTCTTTTTTCTTCTTTACTAGAAAGATTGTTGTTTTTTGTGTCTAGGTCAACGAGGCATATCTCAGAGCAAGATACCAGAGTAGAGACCTTCCAATGGGGATCTTTTCCAACCTTTGTTACTCTGGGTGGGTAGTTCATGACTACCTAGTAGTTACAAGAATGTTCATTTTTTCTACTCTGGGATTGAGTTAGTTGTTTCGTTGTTTCCATTCTGTTGTGACCTTTACCCTTGTTATAGGATAGAAAATTTTGTAACAGAATTTGTGATTACATTGGGGATAAATCAGTGAGTTGGTTTCCTTAGCATCATTTTTATTGCTTGTAGGTTTTTAGCACTTCATCGAATTATGTTTTAAGTCTTCTAAGCTCTTTTTTATATCTATAAGAATAGGTTTAAGGTGTCAGTTCAACCATTTTTAATTTTCTTTTGGAAAAAGTGAACTATATATGCTAGTTGATTGATCAGAACCTACATACATATTCTTCTTTATCAATCATCTATAGCGAACATATGCTATATGCAAAATCAACAATAGAGTATGCCACCTGGAAAGTGTTGTTTCCAAGTTATAGCCATGTTTTGGCCCTGTTCTTGTGTATGTGGTTTCTTTTTCATATTCATGTGTTTTTTTTAGAGATCTTAACTGATATTTGAAGTTGGTTGAAGTATGTTTTGTTCTTGTAACTAAAGAAAAAAGAAAATTTCCTTTCTAGGTTTCTTTGGTTTCTTTCCTAATTGAAAAGTTGAATAAGAAGTGTTATTCTTAGGTTTCTTGGTTTCTTGAATGTTGTTTGCATTCATAAATGAATATCAAAGATTATTTACCTATGTTCATTTCCCTTCCTTCTTGCCTTCTTGTTTTAAAAGAAAAAAGAGAGATTTTCTTGTTTAAGTTTCTTTATAATTTTGGTTTTTTTCTTACTTTAGTGGCAAAAAAAAATGATAGGTTACTTATTGGTGGGTGTATTTGTTTTTGGTTAGTTGTTCTACATTAATTCTTTAAAATAAAAGGTCTTAGTATAAGAATTTGTCTTTTCTTGTCTTTTTCATTTAGAATTTTTGCATCTTAATGGGATTTAGGTTTTGGTTTGTGTGAAGTGGTTTGTCTTCTTGAAAAGTAAATCTTACTTGTGTTTTCATACTTCAAAAGAAATAAAAAATTTCCATCTTAGGGTTTGTATTTTTCATTGAAATGCTTTCATGATTATTCTTTCACATTGAAGAATAAGTTCTTTTATTGAAATGTCAATGTTCTTATGAATCAATTGATGGCCCAAAGGAAAGAAGGCTACATGATTTTAAAAACCATTGGAAAGGTGTAGTAAGGGAATTTAAGAGGAGCCAACATAATGAAAAAGAGGAGAAGGTGCTCATAGATCATGTGTATGAGTGCGAGGACATCCTCAAAGTCTCTATTGTGAAACAAGAAATGTTTCCTCAAATTGGACTAAATTGTAATGGATCATCATTTTATAAGCGTTGAAGATATTTTCTAATTTTGTATTCGAGTATTAAACTATGAATGACCTAGATTAAAGGAATGCTTAATGTGGTTTATATATTTTATGTGTAGGTTTGTGAATTTCTTATTTTGAGGAATGACACCTTGTGGAGAGTATTACCAATATTTAATGTGTTTTTCATTCACAAATATGATAGATACTCTATGAGGGAAATAATTTGACGTCATTGATGGAAGAAGGGGTTTGGTTTTATAAGTACAATTAATTTCTTCAAAGTAGTAAAAGAGTAGGATGAATTGAATAAGAAAAGTTACCCACACTTCATGAAATTGGCTTACCAAATTCTAATACAACATTAATTGATTGCATATGTTCAAAATTAGTTATTGAAATTCAATCTAGTATGCAGGAGAAGGGAGGTGAATGTGATCATTTTGGTATGCACTTACCATTTTTTGTATTTGTTGAAGTTTTCAAGGAAGTGGACTCAATTCAAATGATTAAGAAGACATATTCTTGCACAAACCCCTCTGAGAGGTTATTATGTAACTTATTTTACTCTAGATGGAATACAAAAATATATCTTGTGAATGGAGAGAAAATAAAATGTGTGTTGAGTGTAGAGACACTTCGTTTTAGGTAATTTTTTACAATTATGACTTTTCCTTTTCTTTGATTTTCATAAAGTTTTACATCGCCTTCTAATTATTTTTCAACCTCTTTAATTTGTAGATATTCAATACCGAGACAAACTCTCTATGTATCTTTTAACTTTAAATGTTTTAGGAATATAAGGGATAACATAGAATGGATTTCGATGCAAATATAAGAAGACAATAATGATGGCACCCATTCTCCTATGATATCCACTGGTGTTTTTAAGGATGGCGCCCATTTCAAAACATTGTCCATGGAAAATAAATGGCTTTGTTTGAAGTTAGAAGACACTTTGAATTCAAAGAGGAATCAAGCCCTAAGGAAGACTTCTATTTTATTCACAATAGAAGAAGGGTGAGAATTTTATAGTTTATGTATGTTTCTTCATTTTATAAACAAGGTTTCTTACTTACATATTAATGATTTCCTTCAGTCAGGTTGGTAAAAGACGAGAGAAGATCATCATGTGCAAAATATGTGTTCATCTGAATAGATTAGAAATGAAAGGAACGTGACACAAGCTGAATCCTCTCCAACTATACATTAGGAAAGGCTCTTCTTATCTTAGTTGTGATCTCTATATTTTAGAACTAATTTTGAAATTTCCTACTTATTTATTTTGACAAGAGAAGGTATGATTTTGTTCACTGAGTTTGTTTCACATAATTTTTATTACTTGTTATTTATTACTACATTTATAGGCCATTTTTTATGACACTCATGTGTTCAAACAAAATTTTAACTCAATCATTTTTCATGACATATACAGGGAAATAAATGGAGAAGAGGATGGACTTTCAAAGGCTCGTCTACAACTGGAGAATGGAGAGTGGCATACTCAAGAGCTCAAGGATAGCCAAAACTCTTAATGTTTTCATCCCCATATTTTTTTAGTTTTTTTTGGATGGAGGAGTAATAATGTTGTTGATGTATGAGAGATTTAGGACAGTTAGTGGTTTATTTTAATTATCTTGAGGGAATTTTTTTTTAACTTTTGGAGAAACCTATGTTTAGAACTATGAGTGTTATTCAAGGACAAGTTTTTGGCTCTCTTGTGGAAGAAAACATTTGTAATATTCTAGACTATGAAGAAAATGCCAGAAGAGAAGTTGTTATTTTCCTTTGTTTTTTGAACATGATAGAAATGTTTAAATGGATATAAAAAATGTAATTTTATCTTAATATGAATAAAATTATGGTTTATTTTGAGGAAGAAAAACATGTATTCTACACCAAGTTATTTATCTATTTCCATGAATTATGAATATATCACATCCTTTATGCATCAAAATACAATATACATAGTCTATAGACATCTCGATGTATAGTCCAAGACAATATTTGGAACTTTGATACATAGATTTCACCCTATAGGAACTATCAAAGAAAATACATGCTTCCACAAGCTTCTCAAGATATAATAGTGAAACGTACTAAATATCTGTAGTTTTAAAAAATTATCTACCTACAGTTATTCGCTGATCGGCAAGATCCTATAGATTTCTAAAGCTATAATCATCTATAAAATTATTCCTGTTTACAACAAATTAGGGTTTTCTACAAACTAAGGGTTCACTATGAATATAGGTTTCACTACAAAATATATAAACATGCAATCAAACGCTCTATAATGCATGCCAAAGAAAATATCAGTCTCTTCCATGATTTCAACACATCACATCTCACATATGATAGAAATCATGTATCATTACAGTCATTTTTATTTTAAGTAATTATATTTGGTTAATTCATATATCATATCTAGTGGTCACACCAATTGCTCATGATCCATCATAGCTATTAGTTCTTCCATTCAACACATAGTCCCTTTTCAACAAGATTTTTGAACATAGAGTTGAGGGAGGAGTATAATTTCATAACATGACATTAAAAGCCAAACAACGAAATGAAATGAATCTGCCAAATCAAAAGAGATGATCAAAGGGTGGAAGAATGTTGACACAACAAAATGTAATCATCATATGGTAGGGTTGTTCTAAACCTTTTTCTTCAATATGCAATTTTAATTCCTCTATGAATTTATACAAACCTCTAACATTCCATATCATATTGAGCTCCCAATGTGAGGAAACAAGTAATGACTATGCTCAATACCATCACAGGAGGAGTAAGCTCATTTCCCTTGGGAAACATAGTATGGTTGCCATAATATTGAACAATAGAAGTAGTCTCAATGTTCCAAGGAGAAAAATACTATGTACAAGGAATGTGAATTTGTTTTTGTAGAACCATAGTTCATAGAGGAATGGAGAGTCCAATGGCTCAATAAAAATGGGTTTTTAATTTTGTCTTCTCATAAATCTTGCAACTATAAAAATATTAAGGGCATTAAGGAACCACATTCAATGTATCATAAAATTTGTATTTTTAGGGAAAATGATAAGAGGAATTTAAAAGATATTATGATAAGCTTGAATAAATCTTAACATAAATAGAGGAAAGATGCATTGCGAAAATGAGAGTTCAACAACCAACACAAAGCTTATCTGAAATACAGTGAAAATCAATATCTTAGTAATTTTACCAAGAATGAAATGATACAATAAATAAGACTTATTTAAATGGATCAATAGCAGTAAAAAAAAATACGGTCTCATTGAGATGGTTTTCAGGTCATGAAAACACTATAATCATTACACAAGATATATGGGCATCATAGACAAATCACCACATAAATTTTGACTGCAGTGGAAGTTGTACCAAATTTGTAAAAGCTCAATATTTTCTTAATAAACTTAACATCTTAGATAAAGTGATAGAAAAATTCTTTGAAACATAATAGAAAATCACAATAACTTTGAGTAATTACAGATTGCTACATATGTAATGAGTGGATCTTAAAATATTTTCAAACTACAACTCATTATTGTGTTTTTGATTTTCTGTGAACATGACTCTTCAAATATGGCCACACTATTTCTCTCTAAAAAATTGATGATTCCTTGGTCCTCTGTTTCCTTCATCTTTTTACTCTCTCTTATTCATAAAAAACTTCCCACGAATTTCTTCAAGGAAACGAATATACTCAAATGCCAATTGTACTTATTCTCATCTCCTCTAGCTTGCTTGAGATGATTATGAGGCAGTCTGCAAAGGAGGGGGATCTTTGTGTGATAAGTTGGCAATATACTTCCATTATTTTCCTATTGGATAGGTAAAATTCACCAATTTCCTTTCTACCATATCTAACCTAGTATATTGATCATACAATTCAAATTCTTATGATATATTATCAATTATAACCTGTCATTTTAGTGTTCCTTCCATATCTTGAAATTTTTGTATATCATTTCTTCGATGAATAAATAATGCATTATGAACCTCTTCAGGAAAAAAAAATACCATTTTCTTCCCAAAATAATGGTATTTCCTTTGGAATTAAAGATCTGAATTTATTTCTAAATAATTGACCACCCTTAAAAATATCATTGCACAACTCTTGAGTGTTCCAAACCAATTTCTTCTTTGTAAGTACTCTGGTGGAATCCATTATCAATTCAGTTGTTTTAACCCCTAATGTATTCAACTCATCCCAAGATCTTGTATTTAATAATTTAATAACATTATCAACATCTAGATGCTTATCACCTAATTCCATCCAAATTTTATTTATGCTCTGTTGAACTTGGAAAGCGAAATATTCTTCATCTTGCAGCACAACAAATTGCTTCCCTACCTGGGATATTGTTGCAATCATTTGGTCCCAGAATATATGTTTAGTTCCAATTAAATATACCTTACCAATCAATTTACTTTTAGCTTGTTCCAGATCCTTCTATAGCTTTGTCTTGGTTTTCTGAGCTTCACCAATTAGCAACTCTCTTTATTTAATCTGGTCATGTATAATAGCAACTTGTTCTTCTAGTGTTAAAATAGTTCTCTTGAGTTCTGCTACTTCTACCTCCTTAAAATTTAACTTTGCTAGAGTTTTATCCAACTCTTTTGAAGCATATTCTCGTGTTACCTATGTTGTCACTTGAGATAAAGGAGGAGGTTTTGCTACTGTGACTTCTTGTTTCTCTTTTTCTAATATCTCAATCAAGGATTTATATTGGTTGAAATTGTCATTTAGTTTCATCACTTTCTCAACCAATTTTTATTTTTCTTGTTAAACTATCATAAGCTCATTGGTTTGCACATGTTATGTGGCTGAAATCTTATTCTTTTTTTTCAACACATCTCTACATTATTTTCCTTCATAAGAGATTGAATCAATTCATGATCATTTGTGTTTGCACCTAGAGAAATAATATTTTGTTGTAAGTCACTTATTTTAATTTGTTTTTCTTTGTTTAACCATTTTTATTGTTTCAATTGCTTCTCAAATTTCTTCGCGAATGTCTCTAGCTTACCCATATTGGCAGTATTTTTTAACAAATCCTTGAAAACCATCTCTCTTGTCTACCTATATAGATCAATTTTTTCAGTAGCATGAATGTTGTCAAATTTGTATGTCATCTAGGTAGCTTTAGTTGACCAAATATTTTGTGATTTGGGCTTAAGAACAACAATTTTGAATAAGCCCTCCTTGAAATCCATGACAAAGAGTAATATGGACTATGTTTTGTCATGTTTCCATGTTTGAAGGTACATTACTTCCAGAATTAAAAATTTCATCTCTTGATATCCATGAAATGTTTGAAAAGATCTAATTTAAGTTGTTGTTCACCTCCTATAGATGATGTCCCTGTTTGTTGAATTTCTTCTCTAGAAGGAAAATGAGCTAAATACAAAATCTCTTTAACCATGGGCTCCTTAGAGGTATTATCTAGAGATACATTTTCATCTGAATTAACATCTTGTACTGTTGCCTATTTAATTTTTGACGTTTTTGTTTTTGGTTCATGTGATTGTATTTCCTCCACATCCTTTTCACTAGTGGTTTCAGGTTCCACTCTTTTGTTTCTATTATGCACATTTTGAGGAGTCTCAACTATACAATGTTGAACAACCTATTCTACAATAACTTCTTGAAAAGTTCGTACATTCTTAGAACATGCATCAACGTGGACTTGAGGACCTGAAACTGTTGGTTTTTTAATTGTATCATATTTAATCTATTCTTGAGGACTTCCCTTCATTAATTTTGAAAGTTGACCCCAATTATCCATGTTTGCAATTTTTCAAATGGTGGTTCAGTTGATGCAAGTAGGGACCTAAACCTAATTCAATTCTCCTCTTTGAAATGAATTGATGTGGATCATATAGCCAGGATTCTCCTTGGTTTAGATCCAATGTAGTCAACATTCCTTGAACAACATACTGAGTTGCTCTTTATTTCACAATGAAAGGACTAGCATCTTGTGGCAACTTAAAAGTGATCTTATGATTTGTAGAAGAAAAATGAATGTGA
The DNA here is from genome assembly GCA_009831015.1 of Picea engelmannii. NCBI lineage: Eukaryota > Viridiplantae > Streptophyta > Pinopsida > Pinales > Pinaceae > Picea > Picea engelmannii. The sequence goes on from ML789741.1 coordinate 465,068, forward strand.
TTTGAATTGAATCTCCAGTGTATATACTCCAAAGAAAAAAATTGTGATTTAAATAGACAGTTAACTTGAAAGTCAAAAAATAAAAACCATAAACCCTTATAATTTTACAATCCTCATACATGAACTAGTCTCCCATGCCTGTTTGTGGGATCAATTGTAGTAAATTATTGCAGTCAAGGTGAATTCTGGGAGGAACATCTCCATAAAAAATTATATGAACAATTTACATGAATTTATCAACAAATATAGTAAATCCCTCATTTTTAGCATGCTTCCTCACTAAAGGTGTCCATTCAGTCACTTAAGAAGGGTTACCTATATCATCCTCTGTATTTGTTTCAATATGCTTGAAAATGAAGGATTGAAAATACAAAATGAAGTATACCAAATATGACTGGTATTTGAAAAACCTTGTTGAGTTGAAATTATCCAATTGAAA
>ML789741.1:470165-517500 GCA_009831015.1 Picea engelmannii
AGAAGGTTCCTCCTCTAGAATGTTCTTAGATGGTTGGTAGCACTATATAAAGAGGTTCAAAAAATGTAATGGGATATGAAAAGAAGTATTGTATTTGGAGTAGTAGCTCAATAGGAGGAATCCCCCTCGAGGAGGCAAGTGAACATGAGAGAATCTCTTCCATAATAGGATCCATTGTATGGTGTTTCTCTATCCTAAGGGTTTGATATAATAAAGTGTGGTTTTCTTGGATCTATTCGAGTGTATTTTGTATTCATATCTTGGGTACTTAAAAATTGGAATCATATCACTTTCCTTCGAAAGAAGTGTGGGAAAATTATTTTTTTATTTTTGCATATTTTTTCAGAGAATAAAAAGAGGGTTGTGATATTTTGGACAATTTTTGTATATTTTTGTGAAAAATTGAATAAACAGGTTGTATTTTTTATTTCCTCTCAGAATATACCCAATTAAAAAAAATCTTCTGAAACGGAGTTCGGGAAGTCAAGATATAGACATTTTAAAATCTGCAATTTTTCAGGGTTTTTTCTGCGGAAGGCGGTGCGATTTTTTGATTTATGTAGCACCTAGAGGCCAAAATTGATAAATTTTTTTATAGATATGAGTTCTTCTTTCAAAAATAGTTCATTCTAAAAAACAAATCATCCAAATAGGAGCTCCAGAAGTAAAGATATCATTATTTAAATAAGTCATTTTTGGGGGGTTTTCGTGACGCCGACGGGACTGTAGATCTCATCATTTTTCACAATGTGCTCAAATTGCTACTAGATCAGTTCCATTGGATATATAATTTTGATATATTTATTTTGGTACATGATATTTGGTGTTTTCAATGGATATAATATTTCTCATGGAACTTCCACATAAGTTTTCATCCCTCGAGACATGTCTTCAATAAGGTCTTCAAAATATTCAGGCAAGTGTTCAAAATATTCAAGCAATCACCCTTATAATGCAAGAGATATATATGATGGAGGACATCAGGGATGAATATAGTCAAGAATTATATGCATGTTATGATTTTAAAGACGCTTGTTATAATTTGTATATGGATAGTTGTCATCTTTTTGGATGGCAGTTGACAACCACTTCCATCTTCTATTTGATGACTCTCCTTTACCTTATGTAGAGAACATTATGGAGAGAAGTCCAATGTCTTCTATGAACACTATTTTTCAGCATTCTCTAGTACTAGTGTGCTATTCAGATGATTTTATGGATATGGAGGGATCTACATATTTGGATCCCCATGATCAATGTAGATCTTTGGAGCATTATTTTTAGCTAGTTCGTGAGTTCAGATATCTTCCGCGTGGAGTTCACATGAGAACTTAGTCATGGGACCTTGGTTCACAATGGAAGTTGTACTACTTCAGCATGATGGTTTTCATTTATTCATGGGACCCTGGTTCTCTCGTCTACTTCAGCACTATGATTCACACTTATCCATGGGACCTTGGTATATGGTTGTACATCAAGCATTGATGACAAGGCTTTCATAAGGGGGATGGAATGTTAGGTATCTAGAGAAGTTGTGGAGGGGATGGAGGGGCCATAGTTATAATAGTAGAGGTCATTCAATATAAGGTGGACTAGGTCCACTATAGTATTAAATAAGGCCCACTATGGTACTTAGATATAATAAATGTAAGAGGACTTATTAGAAGGTTCTAAATATAGAAGGTTCCTCCTCTAGAATGTTCGTAGATGGTTGGTAGCACTATATAAAGGGGTTCAAACAATGTAATGGGATATGAAAATAATTATTGTATTTGGAGCAGTAACTCAATAGGAGTAATCCCCCTCGAAGAGGCAAGTGAATAGGAGGTGATCCCTTCCATAATAGGATCCATTGTATGGTGTTACCTACCTCAAGGGTTTTATTATAATAAAGTGGTGGTTTTATATATTTTTCCATATATCTTGTGTGTTTATTCCATTATGATATCTTTGGTACTATTGTGGTATTTATCTTCAGATCTATGAGGTACTTAACAATCGTTGAGGATTATAGCATTAGGCACAGAGGGATACTAGCTTAGGAAAATGATAGGTTTTGGGTACAATATATTTGGTGAGTTATGACTCACAAGTTCATATTCGAGCATGGGAATCCCTAAACCTACTATAGTTAGTCTGTCTTAGCTTATAGGGACTAGTTTGGGTCAAATTAGTTTCAAAAACAAAATCATCTCTATGAACTAAATGTTGATATTCAAAAGCAAGTTTGGCTAGATATATTGGTTTTGCAGGCTTCTTTTGAGCATCGATTTTTGTTCACATAGGAAAAAATAAAATAAAATACTCAATAAGATTTAAAATGTGTGAAGAATTTACCTAGTGACATTACCACATAGACTTCCAGCTGGCAGAGTCAAACTTCTAATGGAGTTTTGTTGCCCAAAAACCCACAAGTCGAAGCTCTTTTGGTGGTTATCCCTTAAAAAAATCAACTTTATACCCAATAGTCATGGAATTTCAAGTTCACCCTCCCTATCAAGTAAGTATTTCATGATGGGTAAAAATTTTAAGTACCTTTGGAAATTATAGTTTACCCAATTTTATAGAATGTCATTTCCTTTTGTTATACACCAATTCATTGCAAAATCTATAACATATATATCTATGTATCACTACAACATTCATATAAAAATTATTAATATATTTTTATTAAATGCAACACTTATTACACAACACAATTCACATCTATCGATAACACATATGTTGTAGTCTCGGAGGAAGTACGAGATAGTTATTGGTAGATCCTTACATAGAGAAACAAATACTATAACATCATATATAAGAGAACATAGTCATATAGATAGACATACAAAAGAGGTGAGAGAACCATCAAATTTTTTTATTATACATAGAACAATCACTTCTTACATTCCATTACATAGCCATGTGTGTATATATATATATATATATATATATACTAGCCCCTACAACATCTCCCCCCTCCTCAATTCCTTGCTCGTACCGAGCAAGAGGGGAGTGTAGAAAAATACACAAGTTTTCTACTATGTGTTTTTTGTGGTTATTACAAAATGAGAATGAGAAAGAGAGAGATTGAAAGAAGATGTTGGTGTCGAATCCTGCTGGGATTTTTTTGTTTCATAGCTTTTATGATGGCTTCACTAGATTCACATTCCTTCAAATGTTGTCTAATAAATTATCAGTTCCATTAGTAATAGGTTTTGGGAGAACATATGTCATTCCCCAAAGTGTGAACTTTACATTGAACTCCTTAGGCTAACTTATAGGCATTTTTGTTTGAAAGTAAGCCATTATTTTTGAAAATTAAGGTTGCTTGTTAGATTATTGCTATTCTCTTTTGTATTCTAAGTGCTCCAACTTTTCAATTGTTTTTATCTAATCAAGAATAAATTTATTACCTCAAAGTTGGTGTGTTGTTGTCATTGTGGGGTGTACTCTCCTCGTCCCATTGAACCCTAGTTTATATTCTCTTTGATGGTTCAATTGGACTCTTTCCTATAGCACTAGGCCCATTCTACCATGGAACGATTTGGGTTTATGGTAGATGTTTTCATATTCTTATGTGACACCAAATCATGTGTGCTTGATACATTTATTTTCTTTTGTCTATTTCCACATTCGTCATCTACCATGGAATTGTACTCAACCATGGAATGATTTGGGTCCAGGATATATGGAAGAACATTCAACGTCTTCCACTCAAGCACCATCATTCACCAGTCAAGGGTATCCATGACCAATGCCTTGAATTTGTTTCCTCGATATTCTTCTTCAGGATAGCCAAATGATACAACTGCATGTTAGGGATAATCTCAAATTCCCCTCTGTCCTTAAGATTGAGATAATGGTGCCCAAGAGGGAGATTCCTTTCTTTATGCAATGTTGAACATATTCTCCTAACGTTTGTGTCCAACATGGATGGTTATCTTCTCCCGTAGGGAGGGGGAGCGTAGGAGAATCGTCATCTGTGAATTTTGTCATCAACATAGCCTATTTTTTGGAGCTTCACTGCTTACATGATGGATTTTATTTATTCTTTTGGTTTCCTTATAAAGGAGCTTGGTTCATGTCTATGAATAAAAATGATGGGATGGAGAGATTTCTCACACAAAACCTAATATGCACATATCTCAGGATCGTGTGATTGTGCATGTGTGGGAAATTATTATTGTTCTTTATCAATTGTAAATGATGGTTGCAGACAGTGTGGAGGTGTGAAGCCAATTGTCTTTTTACACACTGCATAATCTTCAACTAATTTTTTGGACTATTAGCGTTTCCATTACCTATGTGATATGTACTCCTGCATGCCTTTGTTTGGCCTCGCCTCACTTTCCCCCAAAGGATTTGTCATTTTCTAAAATCTAGGAGAATCTAAGAAAATTTTTGTGGTATCATGTTGATGTAATCATGGGCGTCAAGACATGTGATAACTTCGAGTTTGTCCATTATAACTGTGTCGGTTTTGGTTGGTTGAAATTCACTTGTGATGCTTGATCATGTTTGTTTATTTGCTTAGTCGAGATCCTCCATTCGAAGTGCCTGACTATGTTGGCTTCTATTTTCTTGTCAACTTGATTAATATTTGGTACTTTGAGGCCATGCTTGCATTTTTCAGGGTATTCCTGTTTGATTGAGATGTTTATTGTATGCTCACTTGCTTTATGTTTTCCTCACTCACTTGATCTTCAAAATTCACACTTGTGAGTTCTTTCTTCAACTAGGTGATGTATTTCTCTTTCGATTGATCAACTGGTGTGCTTGTTTAAGTAGTGGCAGAAATCTCGTCTAGGTACTGAACTTGCTCTTGATTTCTGCATTTATTTTCTAATTGTTGCCAAGGGACTCTGTTCTCTCCTCATGTTGAAATGTGATAGTTGTGAATGAATGTGTTGAGTGTATTTTCCCAGTCATATAGCTTGTAGTAGATAGTTTTTTGTACCTAATCTTGGTAACTGACTGATTGATTACTTTTTTTTTTATTAACCTTGCTTAGCTTTTTCTTTTAATATTATATATATTATTTTATTTATTTTATTTAACTCATTTTTCGACTTGGGTTTCCCTGATGGGTTTTTGACCTAGTCAAGTCTTATTGGCACCCCCAAGGAGGTTTTCACCAATAGAGCTTTAGGAAAATATGTATAATATATTTTTAGTCGGGCCCCATTGACTAATTTCTTGAAAGGATTCCCTTGTAGCATTTTCAAGTGTACTGCTCCTGAAGGTCGGATGCCCTCAACCACGTATGGACCCAACCATGTAGTATATAGCTTTCTTGGTTTAAATTTTAATTGAATTCCATATAGAAGTACCAAGTCTCCATTATTGATGTCTTTTTTTATTAATGTTTCGATCATGCCAAGATTTTGGATGACTATTTTGAATTTCTTGATGTTATTGTGGCAACATCCTTTCTTCTTCTAATTGGTTAAGTTGATAGAAGTGTTGTCTTGTATTCACCATGTGATCAAATTATAAAATAGAAGTTATCTGACCTACATTAGTGCAGAAATGTAGAGGGATCATTTCTTCTTGGTCGTAAACTAGTTTAAATGGTGTTTGGCCTGTCGATCTTTTGTATGTTGTTCTATATGCCCATAGTATTTTTGGAACTTTGTCATCCCAATCATCTCAGTTGAGACCGCATATTTTTGTTAGTCCCTTATGTAGTGGTTTGTTAAAAGAATTGACAATCCCATTATCTTGTGGGTGATATGCGACTGTTTTTCTATGGTTGGTCATGAATTTCTTCAACAATACTTCGATTGTACTATTAATAAAGTGTGTTCCTTGATCACTTATTATTGTTAAGGGACAACCAAATCTGGTTACTATATTTTCATAAATAAATTGTGTTGTTGTTTCCTTTGTGTATTTCTCGACTAGTTCTGCTTCTATCCACTTTGTTAAATATTCGATGCCTCTAATGATGTATTTTTCTCCAGACCTTTTCACTCTTTTGGGAAAGGACTAACAAAATCAATAGCCCAGATTTAAAATGGTAAACTAGGGTTTATCGAGTGCAATGGAATTTCATTCTTACATAATGCTTGACCTAACCTTTGACACTTATTGCATTTATTTACTTGTTCTCGATAATATTTATGTAAAGTCGGCCACCAGATACCGGATTGAAGGATTTTCTTGGCTATCATGTCGGCTTGAAAGTGACCCTTTGATGGACCTCCATGTTATTTTTTAATGATTTATTAACGTTCATCAACTAAAGCACATCTTTGTTGAATGTTTTCAATTCCTAGTTTGTAAAGATATCATTTCATGAGGGTGAATGGTGCAACTTTCATGGATATGATTTTTTGTTTATTGGTTGGGAGATCTTTAGGTGATTTCCCTTCTTCTAGAAAATTTGTGATTTCTTCTAGTTCTTTGGGAACTAATTCAAACTTGAATAAATTTTCATGCATTAATTCATCATCTATCCTTGTCGGATCTTCCCATGTTTCAAGTCGGTACAGGTGATTTGGGACAACGTTCTTCTTTCTCAGTCGGACTACTACTTCAAATTTGAATTCTTGAAAGAGTAGTAGCCATCGACATATTTTCCCTTGATGGACTAGTTTATTGACTATATATTTCAACGTTGGATGATCAATGAAAAATGTAAAGGGATTCATTTGTCGATAGTGTCTAAATTTTTGCAGGGAAAAAATCATTGCTAAAGCTTTTTGTTCAGTCATCAAATAATTCATTTCTTCTTTATTTAGTTTTCGAATGGTGTATGTGTTCAGGTGGTCGATCATGTAATTGTATGTCTAGGATAAGACTACGCCAACAACGACATTTGAGGTGTCTACATGAACATGAAATTTCCTTGGCTAGTCCGAAAAACAAAGGATTGGCGCTTCTACCAATTTTATTTTTGATAGCTCAAAGGATTTATCATATTCCTGACTCCACTGGAACTTGAATTCTTCATTTAAAATATCATCAATTGGGAACATGATGTCAAAGTAGTGTCCGATGAATTTTATTTAATGCCTCGTGTGACCAAGGAGAATTTTGACTTGTTTTTTTTATTGACTTATGGTTTTAAGTCGAGGATGATTTTAATTTTGGCCATGTCGACTTTTATCCCATCCTTGTATACAATGTGACCCAACAGTATACCTATGGGCATGGAAAATATGCACTTTTTTATGTTAAATATAATTGGATTTGTCTGCATATTTATAGCATCATTCTTAACCAATGGGTGTGGTATTTTAGTTGGTTGTATATAGTCCAGTCATCGAAGTACATGGCTATTGTTTTATAAATATATTCTTGAAATTCCTTGACCACTATCCTTGACAAGATTTCTCGGGTGTTTTTAAGGCCAAACGACATGACTTTGTATGCAAATGATTTGAATTCAGAGATAAATGTAGTTTTTTCTCGATCTTCCTTATCTATAGGTACTTGATTGTATCCAGAGAAACTGTTGGTGAATGAGTAACATTCATGTCCTACGACCTCATTGATAATCTCATCAACAAATGGCATTGGGAATGGATCGATCACTATGAGTTTATTAAGTCCTTGGAAGTCGACACATATTCTTAATTCTTTTGTTTTGTTCTTCTTTGGTTGCACAACCATGGGGATTTCCCACTCCGACTTTCCAATCAGATATATAATTCTAGCAACAACCATTGATTCAATTTCTTTTTGTACGATGCGTTTGTATTTGTGTGCTAGCTTAAAAGACCAATGGATATGTTATTTTAGTAGGTTTTAGATAGTCTAGTTGTTGAAGTACACAACCATTGTTTTATAAATATATTATTGAAATGCCTTTGCCACTATCCTTGAGAATATTGTTGGGGAATTTTTGAGGCGAAACGACATGACTTTGTATGCAAATGATCCAAATTCAAAGACAAATGCATTTTTTTCATGATCATACTTATCTATAGGTACTTGATTGTATCCAGAGAAACCATCGATGAACAAGTAACATTCATGTCTTGTGACCTCATTGATAATCTCATCAGCAAATGGCTTCTAGAATGGATCAATCACTATGATTGTATTCAGTCCTTGGAAGTTGACACTGATTCTTAATTTTTTTGGGTTGTGCTTCTTTAGTCGCACAACCATGGGGATTTGCTACTACGACTTTTCAATCAAATATATAATTCCAAAAATGAGCATTGATTCAATTTATTTCTAGATGATGGGTTTGTATTTGTTTGCTAGCTTATATGGCCATTTTTTAATAGGCTTGGCACTAGGGATGAGTTCGATTTTCATTTCACCCATCTCTTGTACCAATCCTTTGGTATATTTTTAGTCCTGTGAGAAGACATCTTGATATTCTTTTAGTAGGTCAATTATTTCCATAGTTTGCTTGTCGGGCCAATACTCACCTATTCTAGCCATTTTTTGTTGATCGTCTATTGAAATGTTGAATTCCTTGGTTTTAATTTCTAGATCTATCCATTCGGGTGCTTTTGATTCATCCAATTGGTGTTCTCCTTTCATAACTTGATTATAACTCGACATAAAGTTTGGTTTTTGGTGTCATATTTCTCTTCATTTTCTTCCTTAGTGATGGAGTAGACTTTTTTTACGTGATTTTGTACTCTTGGATGGGTTTTCTTCCATTGAAATCTTTGTTAGGGAAAACTTATATTTTCCATGTCTATTCGACGAGATATGATCTTATTTGAATTGTGTGTCAATATTAAGTTACAAGTTGAAGTCAATCCCATATCGAATTTAGTTTTTCCTTTTTTCTGAGTTTACTAGGGACTTGGTCGTTCTAAGAAATTTTTTATATCTACTGTTGCGTCATTCAACAGTGATTTTTTAGGTCTAAATCTGAAGTATTTAAGGAAATTATTTTTTTATTCATTCTAGTTGAATGTGTGTCCACGTGCTTCCTCAATTTTATACCATTTGTGGGGTATGTCATCCAATGTGTTTAGAAGCATGTCGGGCCATATCTGTTGATTTTTTTTGTATCTTCAGGAGGTATTCTCACTAGAGGCCAAGGTTCCATGCATGTGGGAATTTTCGTTGGCACTGATTTTTAATTTTGTTTCAATGAAATTGGCCTAGAAATGAGGCTAGGAACTCATGGGAAAGTTGATGGGATTTGTGGTTTTGTGTGGGGGTGCGACACCCACAAAGAGGATTAAAATATTCTAATTAATTTTTGAGTTTAGGAAGGGATCCTAAACTCACTCATTATACTCCTATATGAAAGTGATATGTCATTATGACATTAGATCATCATAGTGGAAGAATGGAGTTAGCATAAGTTATTCTTCACTTGTGCTAGGAAGCTTGGTGATTTTAGTAAAGGAAAATTCTACTAGGGGAGAAAATTTTCCTGAGGTTGAGGACTCTTTATTTTTTGTTCTTGGCAGGGAAAGACTCATCTCGTGTGTGGGAGAGATCAGATTCAACTTCAGAAGGAATATATTGTATGAAGTGGAGAAATCCATACAAAGTGTTCATACAATTTTTCGCATGTACACAGATTGTAGTGGGAACAATCGTGTATGTATGCAGATTGTTTTAGGAAAATTTGTGTACATCTGTACAACCTCTTCTAGGAAGGGACAGGTCTGTACAGGATGAAAACATGCGACCTAAATAGATTTTACAAGTGGTCTGTAGTAGATTTGTGGGAAGAGAATATTTCTAGGATATTGTTGAGGTTTGGTTTTCTGATTTGTATGGTTATTGGAGAATAAGGTTGTTCTCAGTTTTGGTGACTTTGGATGTAATGTCCTCAAGGCCGAGCCCTGTTGTAAATCATGTCTATGAAGTATAAAGCTTGTTTATGAACTGTAATTCAATTTTATAAGGCTGGTGAGCCAAGTTATATAATCTATTGGGCTTATGTGTTATTAAACCAGGGAGCCTAAGTGTTGAAGGCCAGGAGCCTGATTTTTGTACATGTAATTATGCACAGTGTTAATACAAAACATCTCTGCGTGTGGACTGACCACAATGAATGAGTGATGGGGGACTAAGCTTCCAAAAAACCTGGGTAAGGGATTGGGGGCTGGAAGGTTGGAAAGAGAGGCTAAGTGTGGAGCCTAGGGGCTTAAGTCCTTGGGAATAATATTTTAATATTATCCCAAAAGCCATGTGAAATCTATGTTTTGTCCTAAGTTCCTGGGGAGGGATGCATGTAGCCTCATGGATGACATGTGTCGCCCAGGCGCATGCTATTTAACCCAAGAAATGAGCCTTGTTGGGGGTTCTCTTTCCATTCTGTCGACTATTGCATAGGATTTGGGGGGGGCATTCCTCCAACCATCACTTGAATCCGGGGTTTGACCTTCCAATTCCTCCATCCTCCATCTGTACGCGTTTGGCCTCTGTGATTGAACCTTTTTACACCTTACGCATCTCTAAAACCAAAGAGAGTCGTGCTATGCTTTAGCGCTGATCGTTTTTGTTTCGGGTGTCCATACCCATTTTTCCCAATTGACTGTTGTGGCCACGCAGTTCTGGACTGCGTGTGGCTTGCTGGCCAGTGTGAGGGAGGTGATTGTTGTTGAAGAGGCAGGTTACCCAGTCTGTGAGTGACTCTGTCCAGGTGAGAGAGTGCATGGAGGAAGTGAGAACTCCTGGAAGGTGTCTTATAGCTGCCACAGAGCTCGAAGACTTTCGGTCCGGTCTATTGCTGAAGCCCAAGGGAAGGGAGGTTAGCAACCGATAGACTGTCTTGGTGACAGTGAAGGTGTATACTCCTAGGGTGGTATAGACATGTGGGGAATGAGAGTCTGTGGGCAACGGGCATAAGTGGCTCCTGGTAGAGAATCCTTCTCCTGTGACTGTGTGTCTTCCTGTATTCCCTGCCTAGCCTAGGAATCCCTACCCGGTGGAGCTTAGTCCCAGCTCGGGGGTGACCTATTGCTGAGAGTGATGAGTAGCGCAGTCTAAGGCTGAGAGGTTTGTGGGAGGTCTACACGCGTTTGGTGAATTACATCCAGTCTAAAAGATAATTATATACATGTGTATAATTTCAATTAAATATGCATGTTTGTGATTCTAGCAATGTTTACATGTATTCCGCTATATTCGTGAATTATTGTTAATGCCGTGGATTATGTATGCTAACGGTATTAATGTGCTTACATTGTGTTTAACTATAATTAAGCAATTGTATTTCATAAGAAAGCATAATATGTTACCGTAGTGTTTTTCCTCATAGTAACGTTGGCTCGACCATGGGGTTGATGGTCGGGAATGTTACAGTATGGTATCAGAGCCTAGTTTCAACGCTGAGCCTGGATGGGCCGGATAAGTGGTCTTTGGACCGAGGTTTTGAGAACAAATTGTGTCTCGAGGACTAATTTCAGACCTTAGAATGTTTATGAGTGTCAAAGGACTACTTGACCGTGTTACAAAACTCAGAAGGTGTAGCAGTATTATAAGACTGTAGTCGGTGTGGTATATGGCCACAGGGAGAGAGAGAACTCCACACTAGAAGTGTTGGAGCCATAGAATCTATTTTGTAGGAAAGGAGAACCCTCACAACCATCGATCTAAGAGAGATCTGGACCATTAATTGTCCAGGAAGAAATCTACATTTCGGGAATAGGGAGGACGAAGGTGGAAAATCTTTCGACCTCATGACACATGAAATCCCGATATGCAAAATGTCGATGAGATCTGAGTTGTCAGATCATGGGGAATCAAGACCGTTGGATCAAGTAGATGAAAGTTCAGAAGGAGGGTACCAAGTCATTGGCCATAAGTCCTTGAGAAGCACAGTTGGACGGTCAGAATTCTCTATGGAGAACTTGCGAAATCACGAGGACCGTAAGATAGCCAGAAGTTGCAAGGTGGTTAGTGGATGGAGAAACTTTCCACCCTAGGATCCAGAATAAATGTGGGTCGTTGATCGTGGTTGGTTTGATCCGTTGGATCATTTTGTGAATTAAGGGATCGTGAACTTGGAGCACAGGCCAAATTCTTGGTCACTCCAAGTCCTGAATCGCAAAAGAGATTAACAAGGGTAGAATTAGATGGTGGAGCACTTCCAGGAAGAAGTGTTGAAATCTCATGAGCCGTCAGATCTAGCCAACTAGCGAGGAAGTTAGGGCTGAAGAGCTTTGATAGTTGTAAGCTTAGGAGAGATCTGGAACATCGGATCAGGGGAGGCTCACAGCCATTGATCTCATACATGAATTCCCATATCAGAATTCGACGATTGAAGTGACAAGAGATTTGGAGTCACTACATCGTGAACTCCCGGTTCACGAAACTCTGAAAAGATCTGGACCGTTGGATCCAAATCATCGAGGATCGTTGGATCTCGTATAAGAACTTGTGTATCGGAGTTCAGGGAATGGAGTGACCAGTGGTTTGGGTTGCTGCATTTCAAACTCTTTGTTACCGAAACCCTAAAACCTGAAGTCCCAAAATCCTCGAAGATGGAAGAACTGTAGCGTATTTTTAACCGTTGGATGTTGGGTAAACGTGGACCATCAATCCACCCAATTTATGCGAACTCAGTAAATCGAAACTCCAGGAGATAGATGTGTGTACCTTAAACTCTTTGAAGGTTGAAATCCTGAGTAGCACCTAGTAGTCTAGCATTTGATCACGACCTTTGGTTACGAGGGTAGGGGCTAAGAAAGAGGGAGCTATCACCCGAAATTTATAGAGCCAAGAAAAACTCGGAAAATTGGTGAAGTCGAAGCATTTTCTTAAATCAGAATGGTTTTGAATGTGTGGAATTTGCTAAGAATGACGACCTGAAAAATCCCTGTTGTCTGCACGTGTGTTTGCAGAATATTAGCAAGTTCCAGAACCGAATAGGATTGTCGTTGAGATCAGAGAATCGAAGAGGTGTGGATTGCCTCCAATTCAGAGAATTAAAGAGAAGGAAGGAATATCAACTTGGGAGTCGAAGGATCAAACTCTAATGTGCAATTAAAAGAGATGGATAAGGAAGGACATATGATGAAAATCATTGAAAGATTGCAGAAAGATGCCCAGGCTCACCGAGCTGATAGCCGAACGCTCATGAAAGTTAGGGATAAGAAAGGTGAATTCAACTTAAGGATGTTGAAGAGTCTGGAAAGAATAGAAAAGAAATTGGAAAAGGAGAGTGACTCAAGTAAGACAGAGAATCGCAGGACCCCTAAGAGGAAAAGAAGATCAGGGAGTGTTAGCAGACATCATCGTCACTCCCCAAAGCATTCCAGTAGGGAAGCACACAGTAGTTCAACCCCATCTCCTACCAAAAAGCACGGGATATCTGGGATGGATGAATTGAAAGGGGAAATGAACAAGATCAAGCCTCCAACGTTCGATGGAGAACATCAGAAGGAGGAAGATGATGAAACTTGGTTGCTTGGTATGAGGAAATACTTTCAACTGTAAAATTATTCCTCTCATGCAGAGGGCAGGATTGTCATGTATCAATTGAAGGGAAAGGCATCCATGTGGTGGGATCAACTTGTGTAGGTGCATCACATCAAGGAAAGGGACATCACATGGAAATAATTCAAGAGGTATTTTGAAAGGAAATACTTAACTAAAAGATATTATGACAGAAAGATGAAGGAGTTCTTTGAACTCAAGATGGAAAACCAGACCATTGATGAGTATGAACGAAATGTTTTAGAATTACTGAAGTATGTTTCGTTTATCAAAGATGAGTCTGTCAAGATTCAGAGGTACTTGAGTGGATTACCACCTCCTATTGGGGATAAGATTCAGTATGATGACCCAAAGACTATGGAAGAAACGATAAGAAGAGAGAAGTGCTTATTTGAACAACAAAGAGAAAATCCTACCTTTCAGAAGGCTTGGGATGACTAGAAAAAGTTCAAGAAAGAACAGAGGCAGAAGGGAAATAAACCACCATTTTTCAGAAACAGTCCTCAAGGAAAGTCGTCTTTTAGAGAGCCCAGGAAGGTTGAAGTGGGTGGGAAAATGTCAAGGTCGCCACCTATGGAATGTTGGGGTTGTAAAGAAAACCATAGGTACAGGGATTTCCCCCATAGAAATGATAAAGTAAGAGTTCTCCATAATGTTCAATAGGATGAAACAGTGGAGGACATGGGCAGTAGAATTCCAAGGATCTACGCAGCCCTGGACAACAAGCAAGCTGAGTATCAGTCGCACATGATTGAAGTAGAAGGTATGATAAAAAACCAACCATTTACTATTTTAGTTGATTCAGGGGCTAGCCATAGTTATATAGACCCTAGAGTGGTAGAAAGTTTGCATTTGATAAGAAGCAAACATGAAAAGTCTTGGTTAGTGCAGATAGCTACAGGAACCAAGAAGAAATTCATGGAGTTAGTCAAGTCCTATCCTGTAGACATGAATGGACTGAGCACGAAGGTCGATTTGAACATTCTGTCGTTAGGCTCTTATGACTATTGGGATGGACTGGTTGGACCAGCACCATGCCATCTTGGATTGTCAGAACAAGGAATTCACTTGCTTAGATGAAGAAGGGAATCAGAGAGTTTTCCAAGGAATTCCTAGAGTTGTTACTGTTAGAGAAATCTCAGCAATGCAGCTGAAGAAGTGCTACAGAAAAGGCTATCAATTATTTGCATCCCATGTGGGGGAAACGCCTAAGGATAAGGTGTCAAGTATTGAGGATCATGAGGTACTTAAAGAGTTTGAATATGTATTCCAGGAAGTACCTGGACTACCTCCGAAAAGGGATATCGATTTCTCTGTGAACTTTATGCCTGGAAAAGCTCCAGTGTCAAAGGCTCCGTACAGGATGAGTGCACCAGAACTGAAAGAGTTGCAGTTGTAGATTGAAGAACTTATGAAGAAGGGGTATATATGCCCAAGCGTGTCGCCTTGGGGTGCCCCAGTCCTGTTCATAAAGAAGAAGGACAGAATGCTAAGATTGTGCATCGATTTCAGGCAATTGAACAAAGTAACGGTGAAGAACAAGTATCCATTTTCGAGGATTGATGATCTCTTCGATCAGTTGAAGGATGTAAAGATATTTTCGAAAATAGATCTAAGATCGGGATATCACCCAGTAAGAATAAAATATGAAGACATCAACAAGACCGCCTTTAGAACAAGGTATGGTCATTACAAGTTCACAATGGTGCTATTTGGACTGTCAAATTCATCCGTTTTTTTTATGAGCTTGATGAATGGAGTATTCAGGGACTATCTAGACAAGTTTGTCATCTTCTTCCTGGATGATAATCTGGTGTATTCCAGGACTGAAGAAGAACATGAACAACGTCTGAGGATGGTGTTGCAGGTGCTAAGAGAGCACCAACTGTATGCCAAGCTAAGAAAGTACTCGTTTTATCAAGAGCAGATCCATTATTTGGGACATATTATATCGAAGGATGGGATAGTGGTAGACTCTGAGAAGATTGAAGCCATTAGAGAATGGTCAGTGCCAAGGAACATAATGGAAGTTAGATCCTTCATGGGATTGGCTGGTTATTACAGAAGGTTCATCGCAGGGTTTTCCAAGATATCTCACCCTATCACTTCCTTGCAAAGAAAGGGGAATCAGTTTCACTGGACAGAGGGATGTGAGGAAAGTTTCCAGCAATTGAAGCAGTTGTTAACCAGTGCTCCAATCCTGAGGATTGCAGATCCAAATGTAGATTTCATAGTATGCACTGATGCATGCAAAGAAGGACTGGGAGGGGTCCTAAATCAGAATGGATTCGTAATTTGTTATGAGTCCAGGAAATTAAAAGAGCACGAGAAGAACTATGCAACCCATGACTTGGAGTTGGAAGCCATAGTTCATGCTCTAAAGAAATGAAGGCATTACCTCATGGGAAGGAGGTTTGAACTCAGAACAAACCATAACGGTCTGAAATATTTGTTTGATCAGCCAACCTTAAATGCTAGACAAAGTAGGTGGCTGGAATTTTTGTGTGAGTACAAATCTGAGATCAAGCATATCAAAGGAAAGGAGAATAAATTGGTTGATGCACTCAGCATCAGGGCGCATGAATTACATGCTACGACCATTATCATGTATCAGACTGATATTAAAAGCAGAATTCTGGAGGCTGCAAATGCAGATCTGCAGTACAGAGAATTGGTAGCCAAGATACAACAGGGTAAGATGCCATAGAAGATGGAAATTTATAAATTGGAAACAGATGGAATACTGTTATACAAGAATAGAATTTTTGTACCCAATGTCCAGTGCTTGAAACAGATGATTTTGCAAGAGATGCATAATGTGCCTTATGCAGGGCACCCTGGATATCAGAAAACAGTAGCAGTGGTCAAGAGCCATTACTTTTGGCTGGGTATGAAGAGAGAGATCGTTGAATACGTCGCTAGATGTATGGAGTGCCAGAAAGTTAAAGCTGAGCATAGGCACCTAGCAAGGTTGCTGAAACCTTTACACATTCTTGAGTGGAAGTGGGAAGTAGTAACGATGGATTTTATTACGGGATTGCCCCGAACAGGCAAGCTGCATGATTCGATCATGGTGGTAGTGGACAATCTTACAAAAGCTGCCCATTTTATTCCACTGAAAACTACTCACAAGGAAGCATATGTTGTTGATATTTTCATAAAGGAAGTGGCATGATTGCACGGAATTCCTAAAATGATTGTGTCCGATAAAGACCCGAAATTCACCTCGAATTTCTGGAAAGGATTGTTCAAAGGATTCGGAACGAATCTAAACTTTAGTACAACTTATCATCCTGAGTTTGATGGACAGATAGAGAGGGTGAACAGAGTAATAGAAGACATACTGAGAATGTATGTGATGGACAAACCATCAAGATGGGAAGACTACCTACACTTGGTAGAATTCGCCTACAACAATGTGTATCATGCATCGTTGAAGATGAGCCCATTTGAAGCACTTTATGGAAGAAAGTGCAATACTCCAGTGAGATGGGATAATCCAACTGATAGAATAGTAGTTGAGCCAGAGTTGCTCAAGGAGATGGAGGACCAAATGATAAAAATTAAGAAGATTTTGAAAGTTGACCAGGACAAGCAAAAACGTTATGTTGATAAGAATAGAACCCACAGAGAGTTCAAAGTGGGTGATCATGTTTTCCTGAAAGTGAAAGCTAATAGGAGTTCTCTGAAGCTGGGAAGTTGCACCAAGTTGGTAGCCAGATTTTGTGGGCCATTTGAAATCCTGGAAAGGATTGGGCTAGTTGCATATATGCTTGCATTACCTGCATCCATGACTGTACATAATGTGTTTCATGTTTCATTTCTTCAAAAGTATATGCATGATGCTAATCATGTAATTGATTGGAATGTGATCCAGGTGGAGCAAGAAGGTGTCCTGCAAGTGCATCATGTGCACATATTGGATAGGAAAAACAAACAGCTCCGGAATCAAGCCATAGGGCTTGTAAAGTTCCAGTGGACCTAGTACGGTCCTAAGGACGCAACATGGGAGCATGAAGATGTTATGCGGGCAGAGTAACTGCATCTTTTTGAAAAATTTGAAAAGCTTGCAGATGCAGTGTAAAGTTGCACTGAGGACGGTGCAAAAATAAGGGGAGGGGATTGTAATGTCCTCAAGGCCGAGCCCTATTGTAAATCATGTCTATGAAGTATAAATCTTATTTATGAACTGTAATTCAATTTTATAAGGCTGGTGAGCCAAGTTATATAATCTAGTGGGCTTGTGTGTTATTAGACCAGGGAGCCTAAGTGTTGAAGAACAGGAGCCTAATTTTTGTACATGTAATTATGCATAGTATTAATACAAAACATATATGTGTGTGGACTGACCACGATGAATGAGTGATGGGGGACTAATCTTCCACAAAACCTGGGTAAGGGATTGGGGGCTGAAAGGTTGGAAAGAGAGGCTAAGTGTGGATCCTAGGGGCTTAAGTCCTTGGGAATAATATTTTAGTATTATCCCAAAAGCCATGTGAAATCTATGTTTTTTCCTAAGTTCCTAGGGAGGGATGCATGCAACTTCATGGGAAACATGTTTCAACCCAGGCGTATGTGATTTAACCCAAGAAATGAGTCGTGTTCGGGGTTCTCTTTCCATTCCATTGACTGTTGCGTAGGAGTTGGGGGGGCCATTCCTCCAACCATCACCTGAATCCGAGGTTCAACCTTCCAATTCCTCCATCCTCCATCTGTACGTGTTTGTCCTCTATGATTGAACCTCTATACACATTACACATCTCTAAAACCAGAGAGAGTCGTGCTATGCTTTAGTGCTGATCGTTTTTGTTTCGGGTGTCCATACCCATTTTTCCCAATTGACTGTTGTGTCCATGCAGTGTTGGATTGTGTGTGGCTTTCTGGCCAGTGTGAGGGAGGTGATTGTTGTTGAAGAGGCAAGTTACTCATTCTGTGAGTGACTCTCTCCAGCTGAGAGAGTGCGTGGAGGAAGTGAGAACTCCTGAAAGGAGTCCTGTAGCTACCACAGAGCACGGAGACTTCCAGTCCGGTCTGTTGCTAAATACCAAGAGAAGGGAGGTTAGCAGTCGATGGACTGTCTTGGTGACAGTGAAGGTGTATACTCCTGGGGTGGGACAGACATGTGGGGAATGAGAGTCTGTGGGAAGTGGGAATAAGTGGCTCCTGGGAGAGAATCCTTCTCTTGTGATTGTGTGTATTCCTGTATTCCCTGCCTAGCCTAGGAATCCCTACCCAGTGGAGCTTAGTCCCAGCTCAGAGGTGACCTACTGCTAAGAGTGATGAGTAGCGCAGTCTAAGGCTGGGAGGTTCATGGGAGGTCTACACGCAATTGGTGAAATACATCGAGTCTAAAAGATAAGTATATACATGCATATAATTCAATTAAATATGCATGTATGTGATTCTAACAATGTTTACATGTATTCCACTGTATTCGTGAATTATTGTTAATGTCGTGGATTATGTATGCTAACAGTATTAATGTGCTTATGTTGTGTTTAAATATAATTAAGCAATTGTATTTCATAAGAATGCATAATATGTTACAGTAGTGTTTTTCCACGTAGTAATGTTGGCTCGACCATGGGGTTGATGGTCAGGAACGTTACATTGGAGAACAAGGTTTTCCACATATTTTGGTGATATTGTATTGTCTAGGAGGGATAGATTTTCCCTCAAGATTTCTAATGATAAAAATATTAAAGAACTGAAATTGTGTTTCATATGTATTTTGATTCATCTTTGATATTTTTTGTTTCCACTGCATATGTTTTTCAGTCAACAATTTTTAGTGTAGAATTGTTCAGTAATAATAGCTAGGGCGTTACTGTTGGTTCACTAGGAAGCAATTTCTCATATCTGAAAAATTAGTCACATAGATTTTCATGTGAAAATTGACATGGTATCATAGCTTGGGATTTGAAGAGAAGGGAACCATCTTGAGACACTTTAATGGATACAACATTGGAAGAGTGTTGTACTTGTTCTTGTTCCCGGTAGGTTAAGATGGAAAATGTATTGAAGCTTGATGATAGGTTGGAAGGGGAAACTAACTTCGGGGCTTGGAAGGAGAGTGTTATCCTTCTATTTCAGGAGAATGACCTCAAGGAGTATGTTAAGGATGAGGTTCCTGGCCCGACTGATCTAGTAGATTTGACATTTCATAAGAAGAGGGAAGTGAATGCCAAGAAGGTATTGATAGAGTTTGTGAAGGACTAATTGATTCCTTACAATTCCGAGAAATAAATTTCCAAGGATATGTATGATGCTTTGGTGGGTCTATACCAAAACAAGAATACCGAAAATATGCTACACTTGAAGCATCAATTTCATATTGTCAGGATAATCGATGGAGACACAATTGTCAGTTACCTTATGAAGATTAATCATATTCGAGATCAACTCATGACCATTGGTGAGACACTGTAGAATTTAGAGTTGGTGAATGTATCCTTGAGAGGTCTTCCCAGGTCTTGGGAACCAATTGTGCAAGGAACCCGTGCATGAGACAAGTTACCAAAATTTGATAGATTATGGATAGATTGTATGTAGGAGGAGATCATGTTAGCTTCCAGGGATGATAAGGATGGTATGGTGAAGATTAGTAGTGATGAGAACCAGGCCCTTGCAACGTGCACTAGAAATGGAAGAAGGGGTTCTCCAGATAGAAGAGGTTCGTCAAAGAGAAGGGATTCTATCGAGAGAGAAGCATCTCCAGAGCCGAGACAAAAGAAGGTTCTTAGTAAGATCATATGTTATGATTTCCATGGATTTGGTCATCATGCTTCATAGTTTCCACACTAGAGGGGAAGAGGAAGAAGGAAATAGGCATCATCAACAAAGGTTGATGAGGTTGCAAACATGTTTTAGAGGGAGATCCTATTGGTCTCTGACCTTTCAAGGACTATCCCCAGCAATGAGAGGTGGTTGGTGGATAACGAATAATATTTCCATATGGCAGGTGCATGAGATTTGTTTGACACTCTCATAGAGACTAGCTCATACTTATGTGTGGATCCTGGTACGGGAGTCAAGAATTTAGTATGAGGATATGGTACAATATCATTTCAATTGGAGTCAGGAGAGATACTAAGGGTGTCAAATGTATTATGGGTGCTATAACTTAGGAGGAGTGTTCTCTCAGTTTCAGGGATTGAGAGGAAGGGATATCATATATTATTTCAATATGGACAGGTATTGCTTATGCCCAGATGATCTAGCTTCAAATTAGAAATATTTCTTGGATTTAGAGAGGGAAACCTCTATAGGATGAGGAGCCAGCTTATGAGTGTTGTATCCAACACGAGTAGAAAGACATATGAGAAGGAGAAGGTGGCTCCATGAGTGGTGAGGCAGGTCACCCCACTAGTGGTATAGTCTTAGAGGGAGATATAGTTCAAAGGGAGTCAGCCCTCAGGATCCAGGAGGGAGGAGAAGCCTCCTAGGATAGTGTAGAGGATAGTGGACAAGGAGAATATGGCCCCAAAAATTGTGCAGAATTAGAGGGAGTTAGGTTTCATAAGGAATATCTCATCTTGGAGTAAGCCTAACCTTAGGGAGAGACAATTGGCTTAGAGAGAGAGATGGGTATCCAAAGGGAGTTTCCCCTTGAGTTCGGTTGGGAGAGAGACATATTCTAGCCTAGAAAGACATGTGTCATGGGTGGAGGTGGCCATACAAGAGCTTCAGAGGCAGGAGACTTCTAGGGCATGTGAGACCTCCATGGAGAATCCATGTATTTCAACAAGTTATGCTATTGCGATAGAGGAGGTCAGAGAGGAGATTCAAAGGAAGGAGGCATCTAGGGAATGTGAGACAGGTATGTAGTATTCATGTATGTAGTATCCATGTGTTTTAGCAGGATTTTATACAGTGACCGACGATGAAACTAGTCAGAAAGATTTTTTCTTAGTGACTGAGGATGTGGCCAGTCAGACAGATTTTTCCTCAGTGACAGAGGATGTGGCCAGTTAGACAAACTGGATAGATGGATGTTTTCCAGTGATCAAGGATACACCCAACTAGACAAAATTGACAACATAACTTATTGTGACAGTACTCGATGACCCATTTTCCACAGTGACAGAGGGAGTAGTCAATTTGGACTATTGAAGCACATATGAGGTGGTAGATCCAGAGAAATATCTACAATGAGCGAAAATGATGCATCCATATATTGGAGGATGAAATACCTCCCTTGCTGAGAGGGAGTGTTTATTTTTGTAGCTCTAGGAGGTATTTTCACTAGAGGAAAAGGTGTCAGGCATGTGGGAATTTTCATTGGAACCATTTTTTAATTTTGTTTCAGTGAAATTGGCCTAGAAATGAGGATAGAAACTCATGGGAAAGTTGATGGGATTTATGGGTTTGTGTGTGGGTGCCACACCCACAAAGAGGATTAAAATATTCTAATTAATTGTTGAATTTAGGAAGGGATCCTAAAATCACTCATTGGAATCTTATATAAAGGAGATATGCTAGTGCGACATTAGATCATCATAGTGGAATAATGGAGTTAGCATAAGTGAGTATGCATTTTTTCTAGGAGGCTTGGTGATTTCAGCAAAGGGAAATTCTTCTAGGGGAGAAAATCTGGCCTAAGGTTGAGGACTCTCTATTTTTTGTTCTTGGCAGGGAAAGACTAACCTCACATTTGGGAGAGAGATACAATATCGAAAGAAATATATTGTACAAAGTGGAGTGATTTGTACGAAGTGTTCTTACAATTTTTCACATGTACGCGGGTTGCAGTGGGAACAATCGCTTATGTACATGGGTTGTTGTAGGAACAGTCGTGTACATCGGTATAACCTATTCTGGGCAGGGGAAGGTCCATACATGTTAATGACAGGTGACCTCAACAAGTTGTATAGGTGGTTTGCAATAGATTTTTGGGCAAAGAATATTTCGAGGATATTGTTGAGGTTTGGTTTTCTAATTTGTATGGTTATTGGAGAATCCATACACTGGCCTCCACTATTTCATAAACCCATAAAATATCCTCAAGTGTTTCCAAATCCATACATTTACAATATGTAGAGAGGGCATATTCCATGCACTCTATAAACCATTTTGATGTAATATCTTTTTTCGTTGTAAGTGCAACTTTTCTAATAAATAGTCGCTCAAAGAAATTTGAAGGTGCAATTTCCTCTAAATAGCTTATAATGCTTTCACCAGCCAAATCTTCATCAAATAATGGTTCTTGTTTAGTAGCAGGAATTGGTTTTGAGATTCTCATAGTCCTTACCATAAATTCCCTTTATATTGTATCCTTGAACTAAGATGACCACGTCTCCCAACACCTTCATCATTAACATTGGTTTCATTTGAAAGATGATCCACTTCAATTTCACTCCAATCAAGTGGGGAGTACCATCTAATAAAAATCTTACAAAAACAACATGGATTGTTATCCTTGAATGCCTACATATTAGATAAAAAAATTGAGAACATCCAACACCAATTAGAGAACATAGGTTCACTAGTTTCCAACATTGTTAATTTTTTTGCGGGCTAAAGTACTCCAAGTCTAGGAATAAGCTCCCCCATCTTAATGTTTGTGTATAATGTAAGAGAAATTTGTTGGAGATCGGGCCTGCAAACCAAAGATTGGATGAATAGAGAAAGATAAAAACAAACACATCACACATGCAATAAGAGAGATATGGGGGAAATGATATTTTTTATTTCTCAACCAATTGAGAAATGATTACAAATCCCAAGAATCTCCTCACGGGATTCTACATTTAACTAGGAAAGATACCAATCATTTCCAGGCATCTGAAAATTCAAATGCTTGAGAAACCTCCAAACGAATGTAATGACAAGGCTATGTGTTGTCACAACCCAACAATCCCCACCTTGACAACAATTTCTTGATACCTTTACCAAAAAATCATAGATCACCTTCCTGCAAGCCAAGAGAAGCCAAACACGACCACAACTTCTCTAACAACACTGGTTGCATAAACATGTCTGCACAATTTTCTCCAGTATGGACCACTCCACCTCCACTGAATTAACATAACCACAAACTAAATCACTGCAACCAATGTAGGTAATACTTATGCTCTTCAGATATCGAAGCACCCATTTCCATGCTCTTTACCTAGTTTTTCCATATATCCACTGAGAACACCATCTGCATGTGAATATTTGAATATTTCATTGCATACATCAAACTTCCTACTAGTATATGATATGTGAGACATATAACTCTTTTCTTCTCCATTACTTACGACATAAACCTGAAGAAATCTTACAATGGAAATCCAAAGGGATATTTATCAGTTTCACATTATTCACACCATATTTCCCGAGTATCTTCTCCACATGCTTTTGTTTTGAT
The DNA here is from genome assembly GCA_009831015.1 of Picea engelmannii. Lineage (NCBI taxonomy): Eukaryota > Viridiplantae > Streptophyta > Pinopsida > Pinales > Pinaceae > Picea > Picea engelmannii. The sequence continues at coordinate 493,876 of ML789741.1, forward strand.
AACCAAAGCTTACCATCTTTCCTATCTTTAATTATTTCCATGCCCAAGTTTTGTTTTACCTGCTCCTAGATCCTTCATATCAAACGTCCTAGCCAACTGAGACATCATGTTAATCTCAACCATGCTTGTGCTTGCTACGAGCATAACATATATCACCAAGATAATGAATATACCATAAACACAATATTTTTAATCACTTCCTGTAAAAATTTCTCACCGTGAAGGAATCAAACATCTTGTACCATTTCTTTCTCAAACTTCAAGCCATACAATGACTTCCTTAGTTTACAAAAAAATCTCCCTTTGTGATCCTGAACAACTCATGAGTATTCCATGTACACATATCTGCTAATGATGATTTTTGGGAAGTAGGATCCCACAATCTACATCCCTTAACTCCACCACCATAACCAACAAAGATGTAAAACTTTGTTCTCTTGACCAAAAACTGGCAAAACTAGTCAAGTGAGCCTTCACCTCTCACCTCCAGGATAATTTCAATGGAGCATGCAATCCATGGGCTCAAAAAACCATGAGCTACCAAAAAACATGTACCCTATACCACAACTCTTGACCTAACTCCCCCTTGTGACCAAAACCAACCAAAATTCTCTCAAAGAAGGGTTATCCGGGAATACCACATGCTCCCCCCTATCACCTACGTCGTCTAGAATTTACCGGTGACATTTCAAAGTCGGGGTACTCATGCATAATCAGGTCTTACAGTCATATTCTCATTTACATTAAAATGAATCAATCTCCAACTATGCATTCTAAAACCTCTTCTTCCATGCTTGACATGCCACCATCACCGCCTGATCTAACTCCTTTGAAAACTCTATCTAATTTTGGAATTCCTTCAAACACATTGCGTGCATCCTCAAATGCAAATGAACTTTGTTGTTGTTGCACCATTGCCAAGTTGTCATAGGAAACTACAAATCGATCTTCTCCCCTCGACCCTCTTCACGAGTCAAACCTACTTCTTTGTATGAGAGTAACTTTCTCCTCTACTCATGAACCAACATGGTTTCTCCTTCACTACGCATGATTCCAATCTGGTTTATTGCACCCTCTCTTCTCTACACTCATGAACCACTCGACATTGGCTCTCACAAACCACCAGAACCTCGACTTTGATACCAATTGTTGGGAATCGAGCCTACAAACCAGAGAGTGAATGAACGAAGAAAGATAAAAAGCTAACCGTCACACATGAAACAAGTAAGAGATGGGGGAAATTATATTGTTTATTGCTTATCCAATAGAGAAATGGTTACAAATATCAATAAACTCGTTGCAAGCTTCTACATTTAACCAAGAGAGATCTCAATCGTTTCCAGGAATCCAGAAATCCAAACGCTTGAGAAACCTCCAAACGAATGTAACAACAAGAGTATGTGTTATCGCCATTATTAGTTTCATCTACCAAATCTCCCCTCTCTTTTGCTACAATTTTGTGGCCCTTTGGTACAACAAATTCATGGAACCTAGGCACCAGAATCTCGTGGAAATGTATTCCTGCAATCTTTGGTGACTATTCTCCATGATATTTGTCTCTCAATCTGAGAATCTTCGTGGCACATGTAAACAATTATGTTTTCCCCTTTGTGAGAGCTCGTCTCCATGGAGATTTCCAAACAACGAATATTTTCCTTCAATGAAATGAGAAAATAATTAATGATGATTCTTATCTCCCCCTATTTGCTTATTTTTCTCCTGAAAACATTTCCTCAATATATGCTTCTCAACTTTAGGCAAATGAACACTATGGATACCAAAATTTTCTAGAGGCTCCTAGGGTACATATGCAGTCAGAATTTCAATATTAGTAGATTCACCTACCTTGGTCAAAACATTTTCATGAGGATGGATTACATTGGCCTCCATTATTTCATAAACCTAGCAAAGATCCTCAAGTGTTTCTAAATCCATACACTGGCCTCCACTATTTCATAAACCTAGAAAATATCCTTGAGTGTTTCTAAATCCATACATTTACAATACATAGAGACGACATATTCCTTGCACTCTATAAACCATTTTGATAGAATATCTTTTCTCGTTGTAAGTGCAACTTTTCTGATAAACAGTTGCTCAGATAAATTTGAAGGTGCAATTTCCTCTAAATAGCTTAGAGTCCTTTCACCATCCAAATCTTCATCAAATAATGGTTCTTGTTTAGTAGCAGTAATTGGTTTTGAGATTCTCATAGTTCTTACCCTAAATTCCCTTTATATTGTATCCTTGAACTAAGATGACCACGACTCCTAGAACCCTCATTATTAGCATTGGTTTCATATGAAAGATGATCCACATCAACGTCACTCCAATCAGATGGGGAGTACCATCTAATAAAAATATTGTAAAATACAACATGGATTGGCATCCTTGAATGCTTGCATATGAGATAAAAAAAATTGAGAACATCCAACACCAACACTTCTTGCTAGAAGTATTAACTCCTTTATTTCTTTAATTAAATCTTCAGTCAGTACATGACCCTCCTGAATTATAGAGAACACAGGTTCACCAGTTTCCAACATTATTGATTTTTTTGTTGGATGAATAAGCTCCCCTGTCTTAATTCTTGGGTATAATGCAGGAGTAATTTGTTGGAAATCGGGCCTACAAACGAGAGAGTGAATGAATAGAGAAAGATAAAAACAAAGACATCACAGATGCAACATGAGAGTGATGGGGGAAATGCTAGTTTATGTTGCTCAAGTAATGGAGAAATGGTTACAAATCCCAAGAAGCTCCTCATGGGATTCTACATTTAACTAGGAGAGATCTCAAACATTTCCAGACATCTGAAAATACAAATGCTTAAGAAACCTCCAAATGAATGTAATGACAAGGGTATGTGTTGTCACAACCCGACAACCCCCACCTTGACAACAATTTCCCGATACCTTGCTCAACAAATTAGAGATCACCTTCCTGCAAGCCAAGAGAAGCCAAAAACCACCGCAAGTTCTCTAACAACACTAGTTGCATAAACATGTTTGCACAATTTTATCTAGTATGGACCACTCCACCTCCACTAAATCAACATAACAACAAACTAAATCATTGCAACCACTGTAGGTGATACGTGTGCTCCTAAGATATCGAAGCACCCATTTCCATGCTCTTTACTTGGTTTTTCCATATGTCCACTAAGAACACCATTTGCATGTGAAATATTTCAACATTTCATTGCATACATCAAACTTCCTACTAGCATATGATACATGAGACATATAACCATTTTCTTCTTCATTACTTAGGACATAAACCTGAAGAAAGATTATAATGGAAAGCCAAAGGGATAATTATCAGTTTTACATTATTCATACCAAATTTCCTGAGTATCTTTCCCACATACTTCTGTTGTGATAACCAAAGCTTACCATCTTTCCTATCTCTCTGTATTTCCATGCCCAGGATTTGTTTTAGCTGCTCCTAGATCATTCATATCAAACGTCTTAGCCAACTGAGTCAACTTGCTAATCTCAACCATGCTTGTGCTTGCTACAAGCATAACATATATCACCAAGATAATGAATATACCATAAACACAATGGTTATACTCACTTCTTGTAAAATTTGGCTCACCATGAAGGATTCAAACATCTTGTACCATTTCCTACTCAAGCTTCAAGCCATACAATGACCTCCTTAGTTTGCAATCAAATCTCCCTTTGCGATCTTGATCAACTCATGTTTCTTCCATGTACACATATCTGGTAATGATGATATGTGGGAAATAGGATCCCACAATCTACAATACTTAAATCCATCACCATAACCAACAAATAAAACTTTGTTCTCTTGACCAAAAATCGGCCAAACCAGCCAAGTGAGCCTTCACCTCTCACCTCCAAGCTAATTTCAATGGAGCATGCAATCCATGGGCTCAGAAACCACGAACTACCAAAAAACATGTGCCCTAAACCACAACTTTTGACTTGACTCCCCCCATGACCAAAATTAGCCAAAATTCTCTCAAAGACAGGTTTCTCTGGGAATACAACATGTTCCCCCCTATCACCTAGGTCATCTAAACTTTAACAATGACATTTCAAAGCCAAGGTACACATGCTTAATCAGGTCTTACAATCATATGTCCATTTACATTAAAATAAATCCACCTTGAACTATGCATCCACCATCACTACCAAATCTAACTCCTCCGACAACTCTATCTCATTTAGGCATTCCGTCAAACACATTGTGTGCAACCTCAAATGAAAACAAATTTTGTTGTTGTTACACCATTGACAAATTCTCACAAGAGATTGCAACCCGACCTTCTTCCCCCGACCCTCTTCACAGGTCAAACCTACTTCTCTGTATGACAGTAACTTTCTCCTGTGTTCACGAACCAACGCGAGTTCTCCTTCACTACGCATGATGCCAATCTGGTTTCGTGAACCCTCTCTTCTCTGCGCTCACGAAGCACTCGACATCGGCTCTCACAAACCACCACGATCTCGGCTTTGAAACCAATTGTTGGGAATCGGGCTTGCAAACTAGAGAGTGAATGAACAGAGAAAGATAAAAACAAACACATTGGATTCCTGGAAATGCCACGTCAGACTATTTGATAAATATAACGTAAATCCAAATCTCGTGTGGGACGCACATGTTTTCAAACACCACATAATTTTCCACATTGGATCCTCGTTAGATTAGCTCCGTCGTATATGTTGGAAATGCCATGTCAGCTACCACATAAGTTGCCACGTAGAAACCGCGTCAAATTAGTGTCCAACCTGGACCTGAAAGATATGGATATCCAGATATATAGGAAACTGAAAATTGAACGATAATCTGAGTCCTGGATATCTGGCTTCTAGAACAATGGGAAAACCCGGATCAGATTGTCACGTTAGCTTCAGTTAGGCCCACTTATCCCATCTGGACTTATAGAAACATTAAATTCAAAATGAGGGTTCCGGATATGGAGATACCAATTACAACCATTGGATGGATTAAATTTAAAACTGATCAGGTCAATATTAAATTCAAAATGAGGATTCCTGATATCCAGATACCAATTACAGCCATCGGATTAAAACTGACAAGGTCAATCATGACCGTTGATTCGACTGGTTGAGATATGCTATGAATCATTGATTTTGTCAACCCTTTGTTCATGCTACACATAAATAGAAATTTATTTACAATAAATAAAAGAAACCTTTATATATAAACAATTAAAATCTATTCAAAACAAAACAAAAATATGCCTAGAGAATCTAAGAAAAATCATCAGCGGGGTAAGTCTATTTCACATTTTCATGAAGCTCTTGACAATTGAAAAAAAAAAGTTAGTGGGCATCCAAAACCCAGAAAGCAAAAAAAAAAAAATAGTGTAATTTTTTTTTTAACAAAAGTAAGAGCTCATTTTTGGGATTAACTCTTTAGTGTAAGTTATTAATATATGGTCTATATCCATGAATATTAGTCGTAATTCACCAATAATTTTCATGATTTGAATAGTCTACTTAGCACTCATTGCATTGGGTGATGCTCACAGGGGTGAAAAAATGGGACTAAAACTAGTGAAGCGAATCGCATAGCATCAATCATCACTTCCGGGGCTTGCACCCAGTAACCTGGACTTCCTAGGTGGTCACCCATCTCAAGACACCTCCAAAAAATGATGCTTCACTTAAATAAAAAAGTGTCACCATGTTTCCAATCTTTATATATACTTTTAATATATAAATTAACTTTCATCAAACTCACACTTAGTTGAATTAATTTAATTCACGGATAATCTCATCGTACTCATTACGCACTTGAATTAATTTAATTCACTGAAAATATCATCTTACTCATTATGCATTCAAACTAAATCATGGCGAAAATGTCGAAACATTACAATAACTCAATTTTAAGTTTCTGAGTGGTGTAATATTATCTTAATAAGTTCAAGTGAGTCTGCAAACAATATTAATCAAGATGAAAGAAAGCAGATTCAAGTGGAACAATGATTATGCATGTAAACAGTAAAAGCGACAACTCATAATGTGAGAGTTTTCACAATGCAACAAAATTCATCTTGAAAAATATTTCATGAAACTCTATTTATCAACATCTTATCACAAACCCTGATCACATCATAAAACAAATAAAACGTATTCTCATAAGCACTAACTCAAACAAAGAAGCAACAACAAAAACAATGCAGGCATGAATCAAACCAATAATAAGGAGAGGATATCAAACAAAAATCAATCATCAAAACACTCAAATATCAAAGAAAATGTCTAGGCCAAAAATAACAAAAAGATATAGAACCTCAAACCAAGACTTAGAAACCAAAAGTAGTGAAATACAGAGAAACTTCGAAGTTTAATGGGGGGCCTTCATTTTTGAGAAAAAATGAAGGGGGGGTTTGATGAGGTGTCAACAACTAGCAACACATTGGATGAAGAAATTATCTTTGTCAATCATTCCCCTCAAAAGACTTATTCACATTTCATGTCAAAGATAAACCCTCGGGACCATAAGAACATATTTTTGTGTCATGAGTATCACCACATGTCCTTGGATTAAAAATATATTCATACTAAGAACGTAACATCAGGAAATTGGCATAGCATCTCTTTGAGCCAGTTTATGGGGTCAATTATTCCTCAGCTTGCCAACCATAGATAATTTCCTTTAGGAATAACCTAGAATTTTCACTTTGGGTGAGTAAAACAGTTGCCTGTGTGTGCTCCTCATCTCTCTTTTACCCAACACTATTCCGCTTCCCACAAGTATCCATAGCCCCAACGAAGTTTCCTTAGTATCATACAAGCATAGACCCGCTACCAGCAAACGTCCATAGCCTTGATGAGTTTACTTGTATTTCTCACATTTTTATAGTGCTTTCAACTTCCTATATATTTCACATTTTGGTCACCCTTTTGATTTGTATATTAATATTGTGTATGTAAAGAGTATATAGGAAGTAGGGTGATACGAGAGTTGTTTTGATTTGCTTAACAAATTACTCACTCCCAGAGTTCAACCTAAGGTTCTTCTAATTATCAATCATCCTAGGTATTTTCTATTTTATTGTGAGGTGAATGAAGCTCATTTTTTTTTTACGAAATATAATATTTCATGTGCAAGTATTATATATATGAATCCTTAGAAACGCAGAGGTTTCACCATAGACACAAAAATCAAGTCTATTGGTTAAGAACTATCTTAAGATTATCAAGTGTGAGGATTTTTGTCGTAGGATGTTGACAATCATTAAAATGCAGCCTAAATGTTACCAATGTCATTTTCCTAGCATTAATACCTCCCAACAAAATTTCTCATGACCAATGTAATCAATGCAAAAGAAGGTAAAAGCTGGAAAATCAAAATGACCTAGATGTACAAACAATAATTCATGAAACTAAACCATCAATAATAACAAACTCAAGAATGTATTGATTACATTCTTGAGTTTGTCCCACAAACAAGGGGGTCTCATACACCAATTTGGTGTGGTGGCTTGGTCGTGACCTTAAAAATAGATTATTATTATTATTATTATTATTATTATTAACAAGGAAATAAATTAAAATATATACAAATTAATGAAAACCACTTAAGGATCATTAAAATTAAAAGAAAATAAAAAAATTTGTCAATCATCCTAGGTATTTTCTATTTTATTGTAAGGTGAATGAAGCTCAATTTATTTTTTTTACGAAAAATAATATTTGATGTGCAAGTATTATATATATGAATCCTTAGAAACACAAAGATTTCACCATAAACACAAAAATCAAATCTATTGATTAAAAACTATCTTAAGATTATCAAGTGTGAGGCTTTTTGTCATAAGATGTTGACATTGATTAAAATGCAACCTAAATGTTACCAATGTCATTTTCCTAACATTAATACTTCCCAACAAAACTTCTCATAATCAATGTAATCAATGCAAAAAAAGGTAAAAGCTTGAAAATCAAAATGACCTAGATGTACAAACAATAATTCACAAAACTAAACCATCACTAATAACAAACTTAAAAATGTATTAACAAAGAAATAAATTAAAATATATACAAATTAATGAAAACCACATAAGGATCATTAAAATTAAAAGAAAATAGAAAAAATATCGGTCAATTAATCAAGTCAGCGGAAAAAAAGGTAATCAAACTATAAGATGGACTTAGAAGCAAAGAAGCCTATGACAATTCATAATATATACGATATATCTATTGGCGTCAATCCCTTTGGCATGCTCAAAATATTAGATATTCAGTAAATACATGATCCAAAAACCACTTAAGGTTGTTACCCCTATTAAACTCTATTAATGTGAATAAGGTCTTTGCAAACATTGTTTTAAAAATATAAGACCTTAACTTTCAAAACTCCACCAATATCATTCATCAATATATTGATTGCCCCTTGTTATTAATAATAATAGTTTCAAGCATCCTTATAATTAACCTCACATTCAATCTTATAAGTAATGGCAATAGGATAACTTTATTGTCATGGAAACAATTTAGAATAATTTTGATAAAATACAAGTGACCCTAGATAGAAATCTAGATTGAATGATTCTCCTATTATCAATGAATTAAAGATAAAATAGGAAACCATAATTGAATTAGATGATTGGGATTAGATTTTTAATAATTTATAAATTAATGATTGGCATGATTGAGGTAAGTTTCTTGACATTAATATTACAAAATTTTCAAGAGTATTTTAAGTAGACAAGTTAAGAGTGACACTTCCCCGAGTTTTCAGATTACATAACATATCAATAAAGAAGATTGTCTTCAACCAATGAGTGTACAATCCATATTTCAAGCTACTCAAATACAATAAGTAACTCATTTGGCAAGATTATAATCGGATGAAAAATACCACTTTCTTGAATAATTGACTAATTGAAAAGAAAAGAAATCTAATTAAGGCCACTCTACTTTATAGAATGATCAAGCACATGAATATACAAAGCATAAGTAGAAGACTTATCTATTCATAAACTTCCAACCAAATCAAATTGACTGAGGGTGAGTGCTTTTCCACCCAACCGTAGGCTTTGTTGCATTATTCTTCTCTGCAATAGGCCACCCCCGTGAGAAACCATGATACCACCAAGGAAACTGAGGTTCTTTAAATAAAATTGGGTTACGTGTGAAGGCCACTCTCCTTCACATGTGATCAATACTAGGAATCCCTTACAACCACCAAGTCAAGGCCTCCATGAGTTTTCTCATTTACATTCATAGTTGGATAACCTCTTCATAAGGGAGTCCCTTCACTACTAACACAGTGTTGACGTGGGAAAATGCCCCATGCCAACAAGGAGATAATTTCCCAATTGCAGGTCCAAATTAGACCTTCTCTCATTTGGTATGGAAATTTCCATCAGTATGTGAACCCAGTTGCCAATTCAATGAGATAATATATTTAATATCGATCAATTCAAACAAATTCGTATAACTATATATATTTCTAATCTGCCTACAATATTTATAATATCTATTCCTAATAAGAAATACTAACAATATCCCAACTATCCTAATTACGAGATAATATAGTTAAAATTAGATTAAAAAAACATAATAATAAATTATCGAATTAATTAAAATAATACTTTTTAAACATAAATACATACAAAGTTTCCAAATAAATAGTTATTTATAAAACACATATTCATTATTACATCTAATTAAAATATTACATAAAGAAATTTATGAATGGCAAAAGAGTTTCACAAAAATATATTAAGACAGAAATTGTATGAATCACATAAGTATAAAAAAATACAATCTTACATTCATACAAAAATATTTATCCAAAAGATTTCAGCCTCAATTTGATCATTAAAAGTCTGATAAAAATATACAAACTTTGAATGCCAAACTTTCCAACCCCTGCAAATGAAAATGAGAATCCTTTTTATAATAAAATTCTATGATGTCTCCTCCATTCTTCTGTTAGTTTCACGATTACAACCACTCACTCCTTTCTTTCCCCCGAGATTTCGATTCTTGTTTTCTAAAAAATTAAAGGATATCAAACAAAATCATAAAAATATCTTGGCAACTTGCATAATGAGTGGCCCCATCTTTAAGTAGTTAGGATTTATCATTATTCGTTCTCCTCCTCAACAAACTTCCATTGTTTTTTTCTTTTCATTCCTTTAATGCCTCCATGTGAACAACTTTCCAACAAATAATAGTAGTATCGTAAATATATACAAAACTAAATGAAATCATGATAATTTTTTTAAAAATAAAACACAATGAAATATTTAATATGAAATTCCATTGTTTTTTGCTTTTCATTTCTTTAATGCCTTCATGTGAACAACTTTCCAACAAATAACTAGTAGTATCATAAATATATATAAAACTAAATGAAATCATATACAGCCTGAGTGGGTCTAATGGTTGAGAACATGTGTTTCCTTTTAAGAGGTCACAAGTTCAAATCCAGAGGGGGGTAGGGTATGTATACCTTCGTAGACTTTACCAGTAAAATCGTTGGGCGGAGGGGGTCCCTTGTCCCACAAACAAAGGGGTCTCATACACCAATTTGGTGTGCTAGCTTGGCCGTGACCTTAAAAATAGATTATTATTATTAATTTTTTTTTAAATAAAAAGGCAACGAAATATTTAATATGAAAATGCAATTAAATGTAATGAATATTTTTAGCTACTCTTTAAGTATTTATTCATTGAAATTTGTGGCATGACTTTGACATGGTGACTATTCACCACGATCTCTGACTCTCAATCTGAGAATATTCGTGGCACATGTAAACAATTACGTTTTCCCCTCCATGCTAGTTCGTCTCCATGGCGATTCCCAAACAATGATTTTTTTCCTTCAATGAAATGAGAAAACAAGTAATGATGATTCTTATCTCTCCCAATTTGCTTTTTTTTTCTTCTAAACACATTTCCTCAATACATGCTTCTCAATTTTAGGCAGAGGAACATTATGGACACTAAACTTTTTTAGAGGCCCTATGGTACTTCTGTAGTCAGAATTTCAATATTAGTAGATTCACCTACCTTGGTCAAAATGTTTTCATGAGGATGGATTACACTGGCCTCCACTATTTCATAAACCTAGCAAAGATCCCCAAGTGTTTCTGAATCCATACATTTGCCTCCACTATTTCATAAACCTAGAAAAGATCCTCAAGTGTTTTTGAATTCATACATTTACAATACGTAGAGACGACATATTCCTTGCACTCTGTAAACTATTTTGATAGAATATATGTTTTTGTTGTAAGTGCAACTTTTCCAATAAACAGTTGCCCAAAGAAATTTGAAGGTGCAATTTCCTCTAAAAAGCTTAGAGTGCTTTCACCAACCAAATCTTCATCAAATAATGGTGTTTATTTAGCAGCAGGAATTGGTTTTGAGATTCTCATAGTTCTTACCATAAATTCCCTTTATATTGTATCATTGAAGTAAGGTAACCATGTCTTCCATAACCTTCATCATTAGCATTGGTTTCATCTGAAAGATGATCCTCTTTAATTTCACTCTAATCAGGTGGGGAGTACCATCTAATAAAAATCTTGTAAAATACAACATGGATTGTTATCCTTGAATGCTTGCATATCAAATAAAAAAATTGAGAACATCCAACACCAATTAAAGAACATAGGTTCACCAATTTCCAACATTATTATTTTTTTGCAGGATGAAGTACTCCAAGTCTAGGAACAAGCTCCCCTGTCTTAATTTTTGTGTATAATGCAGGAGCAATTTGTTGGAGATCGGGCCTGCAAACAAAAGAGTGGATGAAAAAATAAAGATAAAAACAAACACATCACACATGCAACATGAGAGAGATGGGGGAAATGATATTTTTTATTGCTCAACCAATGGAGAAATGGTTACAAAACCCAAGAAGCTCCTCACAGGATTCTACATTTAACTAGGAGAGATCTCAAGTATTTCCAAGCATCTGAAAATCCAAACACTTGATAAACCTCCAAACGAATGTAACGACAAGGGTATAGGTTGTCACAACACAACAATCTCTGCTTTGACAACAATTTCTTGATACCTTGCCCAACAAATCAGAGATCACCTTCCTACAAGCCAAGATAATCCAAACACCACCACAACTTCTCTAACAACACTGGTTGCATAAACATGTCTGCACAATTTGCTCCATTATGGACCACTCCACCTCCACTAAATCAACATAACCACAAACTAAATCAATGCAACCATTCTAGGTAATACTTGTGCTCCTCAGATATCGAAGCACCCATTTCCATGCTCTTTACCTGGTTTTTCCATCTGTCCACTAAGAACACCATCTGCATGTGAAATATTTGAACATTTCATTGCATACATCAAACTTCCTACTAGTATATGTATGCGAGACATATAACAATTTTCTTCTCCATTACTTAGGACATAAAACTGAAGAAATATTATAATGGAAATCCAAAGGGATATTTATCGGTTTCACATTATTCACACCATATTTTCTGAGTATCTTCTCCACATACTTTTGTTTTGATAACCAAATCTTACCATATTTCCTATCTATGTGTATTTCCATGCCCAAATTTTGTTTGACCTACTGCTAGATCCTTCATATCAAACATCCTAACCAACTGAGCCAACTTGTTGATCTCAACCATGCTTGTGCTTGCTACGAGCATAACATATATCACCAAGATAATGAATATACCATAAACACAATAGTTTTAATCACTTCTTGTAAAAATTGGCTCACCATGAAGGAATCAAACAACTTATACCATTTCTTTCTCAAGCTTCAAGCCATCCAATGACTTCCTTAGTTTGTAAACAAATCTCCCTTTGTGATCCTGAACAACTCTTGATTATTCCATGTACACATCTCTGCTAATGATGATTTTTGGGCAGTAGGATCCCACAATCTACATCCATTAACTCCACCACCATAACCAACAAGGATGTAAAACTTTGTTCTCTTGACCAAAAACCAACCAAATCAGTCAAGTGAGCCTTCACCTCTCACCTCCAGGCTAATTTCAATGGAGCATGTAATCCATGGGATCAAAAAACCACAAGCTACCAAAAAACATGTGCCCTAAAACACAACTCTTGAGCTAACTCCCCCCCATGACCAAAAATAGCCAAAATTCTCTGAAAGATAGGTTATCCAGGAATACCACATGTTCCCCCCTATCACCTATGTCATCCAAACTTTACCAGTGACATTTCAAAGTCGAGGTACTCATGCATAATCAGGTCTTGCAATCATATTCTCATTTACATTAAAATAACTCCACCTCGAACTATACAATCGAAAACCTCCGCTTCCATGCTTGACGGGCCACCATCACCGCCCAATCTAACTCCTCTGGCAACTCTATCTAATTTAGGAATTCTGTCAAACACGTTGCATGCATCCTCAAATGAAAAGGAACTTTTTTGTTGTTGCAACATTGTCAAGTTCTCATAGGAAACTACAACCCGGCCTTATCCCCTCGACCCTCTTCACGATTCAAACCTACTTCTTTGTATGAGAGTAACCTTCTCCTCTACTCATGAACCAATGCGGTTTCTCCTTCACTGCGCATGATTCCAATATAGTTTTTTGGACCCTCTCTTCTCTGCGCTCACGAACCAATCGACATCAACTCTCACAAACCACCACTGATCCAGGTGGATATTGGTGGTCACCCACATGTTCCAAATTCCAACTAGCTCATCTTGATAGTTTTCAGTTCAGCACGTTCCTTTGTAATGGGGACATTTCTTTGTAATTGTGGGTTTTGTACTTTCGGAGATATCCTGAATCCCTACACAACATCGAGGTGGATATTGGTGGCCACCCACCTATTCCAACTGGCTTATTTTGGAATTTTTCATGTCAGTACATCTTTTTGTACTTCAAGGGTCATTTTGGGGCCCTAAACAGTGTTTTCTTTGCTTTCCACAGTCAATCTGTAGATGGAGTCAAAGTCTTATGGCATAATGTGTAGTTCTCGAAAATACCTTTCCAGCGGGATATCACACGCCTAACAGAGATCATATGCAAAAGTTACGACCCTGGGAAGTTGATGTACTAACTTACCCCAATGGGGCCCACATGGCTTTTGGCGTTTCATCTCCTAGGGTCAGTTTTTTGGATGTCTAGGTTTTTGGCATTCATGTTTATCATAAAAAGGCCTTCATAGCCTCATTGTAATTATCTTCTTGTGAATGAGAATAGTCGTCACATCTCTTCTCAAAGATAAATTTTCCACCATTCTAGCGAGTCTTGCACTTTGTATTTTTACAGTCTTTGTACGTTTCTTTCATTAACAGAAATCATGTTTTGTTTTATTTCTCTATTTCTAGCAATTTTTATGTGTATTTCATTGTAATATCGTTGCTTTCATTTCGTTCTAAAAATAATCCAGATCAACCACAACCTCGACTTTTATACCAATTGTTGGGAATTTGGCCTACAAACCAGAGAGTGAATGAACATAGAAAGATAAAAACAAACACATCACATGTGCAATGAGTAAGAGATGGTAGCAATGATATTCTTTATTGCTTAGCCAATAGAGAAATGGTTACAAATCCTAAGAAACTCCTTACAGGCTTCTACATTTAACCAAGAGAGATCTCAAGCATTTCCAGACATCCAGAAAGCCAAACACTTGAGAAACTTCCAAATGAATGTAACGAAAAGAGTATGTGTTGTCACCATTATTAGTTTCATCTACCAATTTTCCCCTCTCTTCTACTACAACTTTGTGGCCCTTTGGTACAACAAATTCATGGAACCTTGGCACCAAAATCTTGTGGAAATGTATTCCTGTGATCTTTGGTGACTATTCTCCGCGATCTTTGTCTCTCAATCCTAGAATCTTCGTGGCACATGTAAACAATTATAGTTTCCCCTCCATGCAATCTTGTCTCCATGGAGATTCCCAAACAATGAATTGTTTCCTTCAATGAAATGAGAAAACAAGTAATGATGATTCTTATCTCCCCCTATTTGCTTTTTTTTCTCCTGAACATGTTTCCTCAATATATGCTTCTCAATTTTAGGTATATGAATACTATGGATACCAAACTTTTCTAGAGGCCCCTAGGGTACATCTGCGGTCATAAGTTCAATATTAGTAGATTCACCTACCTTGGTCAAAAATATTTCACAAGGATGGATTACATTGGCCTCCACTATTTCATAAACCTAAAAAATATGCTCAAGTGTTTCTGAATCCATACAATGGCATCCACTATTTCATAAACCTAGAAAATATCCTCAAGTGTTTCTAAATCCATACATTTACAGTATGTAGAGACGGAATATTCCTTACACTCTATAAACCATTTTGATAGAATATTTTTTCTCGTTGTAAGTGCAACTTTTCCGATAAACAGTTGCTCAAATAAATTTGAAGGTGCAATTTCCTCTAAATATCTTAGAGTGCTTTCATCGGCCAAATCTTCATCAAATAATTGTGCTTGTTTAGTAGAAGGAATTGGTTTTGAGATTCTCATAGTTCTTACCATAAGATGACCACGTCTCCTAGAACCCTCATTATCAGCATTCGTTTCATCTGAAAGATGATCCACTTCAACTTCACTCCAATTAGGTGGGGAATACCATCTAATAAAAATATTGTAAAATACAACATGGATTGGCATCCTTGAATGCCTTCATATCAAATAAAAAAATTGAGAACATCCAACACCAACACTTCTTGTTAGAATTATTAACTCCTTTGTTTCTTTAATTGAATCTCCAGTCAATACATGAACCTCCTGAATTATAGAGAACACAGGTTCATCAGTTTCCAACATTATTAAATTTTTTGTTGGATGAACAAGCTCCCTGTCTTAATTCTTGCATATAATGCAAGAGTATTTTGTTGGAAATCAGGCTTGCAAACGAGAGAGTGAATGAACGGAGAAAGATAAAAACAAATACATCACAGATGAAACATGAGAGAGATGGGGCCAATGATATTTTTTATTGCTCAAGTAATGGATAAATGGTTACAAATCCCAAGAAGCTCCTCATGGGATTCTACATTTAACCAGGAGAGATCTCAAGCGTTTCCAGACATCTAAAAATCCAAACACTTGAGAAACCTCCAAACGAATGTAATGACAAGGGTATGTGTTGTCACAACCCAACAATCCCCACCTTGACAACAGTTTCCTAATACCTTGTTCAACAAATTAGATATCACCTTCTTGCATACCAGGAGAAGCCAAACACCACTGCAACTTCTCTAACAACACTGGTTGCATAAACATGTTTGGATAATTTGCTCGAGTATGGACCACTCCACCTCCAATAAATCAACATAACCAAAAACTAAATCACTGCAACCACTGTAGGCGATACTTGTGCTCCTAAGATATCAAAGCACCCATTTCCATGCTCTTTACTTGGTTTCTCCATATGTCCACTGAGAACACCATCTAGATGTGAAATATTTAAACATTTCATTGCATACATCAAAATTCCCACTAGCATATGATACATGAGACATATAACCATTTTCTTCTTCATTACTTAAGACATAAACCCGAAGAAATCTTATAATGGAAATCCAAAGGGATATTTATCGATTTCACATTATTCATGCCAAATTTCCTGAGTATATTTTTCACATACTTCTGTTGTGATAACCAAATCTTACCATATTTTCCATCTCTTTGTATTTACATGCCCAATATTTGTTTTAGTTGCTCCTATATCCTTCATATCAAACGTCTTATCCAACTGAGCCAACCTATTAATCTCAACCATGATTGTGCTTGCTACAAGCATAACATATATCACCAATGTAATGAATATACCATAAACACAATGGTTATTCTCACTTTTTGTAAAATTTGGATCACCATGAAGGATTCAAACATCTTGTACCATTTCCTACTCAAGCTTCAGGTCATACAATGACTTCCTTAGTTTGCAATCAAATCTCCATTTGTGATCTTGAACAACTCATGATTCTTCCATGTACACATCTCTACTAATGATGATATGTGGGTAGTTGGATCCCACAATCACAACTGATCCAGGTGGATATCGGTGGCCACCCGCCTCTTCCAACTAGCTCAAAACAATTTTCTGACAATTTTGACAAATTACTATTTTTAGCAGTTTTCAATTTTCGGGGCCAGTTTGAGGGCCTAAATGAAGGTTTTTCAAGATTTAACTTCTCAATGATAAACGAAGGCTCTAATTAATCCCATAAAATTAATCTCTTTGATTATATCTTTCCAATGAGATATTTTGCACCCCAAACAGAGATCGTATGCCAAAGTTACACTCCTGGGAAGTTGATACACCAAACTACCCAAAACGGGGTCCAAAAAATTGTTGGCTTTTCATCTTCCGGGGCTAGGGTTTTGGATTTTCTTTATGATAGAAAGGCCTTTGGAGCCTCATTATAAAATAATCTTCTTTCGAATGCGAGTAGCGGACACATCTCTTCTCAGAGATAAGATGCCACCATTCTAGTGAGTCTTTCACTCTGTATTTTTACAATCTTTGTACATTTTCACTCATTAATAGAAAATTGTGTATTACTGTATCTCTATATTTATGGTTGAATCTATGATACATTTTTGTTATATTATTGGATATCTGAGATATCTTTGTACATATATTTATTATATCTCTGCTCTCATTTCGTGCTGAAAAGAATCTGGATCGGTGGTATCAGAGCATGTTGCTCTTGATCGTTTTTCAGTGCATGTCCCCGATGAGGTCCAAGTATAGAAAGTTGGGTCTCAAGATTATCTTTCTTGAATAAAATCGCTCTCGCACACCCAAGAAACCCTCCATGGCAGAAGAAAACAAAAATGACAGAGAAAACAATTCTATTAATTTGATTCTTGAGCAAGCTCTCATGCGACAAAGGGACGAAATGATGGAAAAATTTTCCCACATCCTTAAAATCCTACCTGTAACATCCCCAACCACCCATAGGTCGAGGTATGCTACCTTCAATACCACCCTTGGACTTTGCAGTCTTATCGGTACCTTATTTATTTAATAAAGACGCATAAGATAAAATATTTAACGACATGCACAACAATATCCAGCAAGCATGCATAATCTAAGATTTAGTTAAACGATAATTATAATAAAAAGAGGAATACATTCATACATAGATAATAATATCTCAACAAAGAGAACTTGTATTTATAAAAAGGTGACACCAACTGGCTGCAGACCAAGGACGTTCCACCCAACCGTAGACACCACTGCTCCAAATCTCAACAGCAGTGTCACCCCCGAGCCAGGGCTATGAATCCACAAGGACAATTCCAGAGTGTACTTGGGTTCCCTAACCAATCATCTCTCAATCTCTCACAGGTGTCCCAGCACCCACAACAATCCAAGTACCCATCTCTCTTCCACCCAACCTGTACCACCCAAGAGAATGGACCTCCACCTTTCTCTGCCACGCAGTCCCTTAGGCAGTCCTTCTCATTTTTTCAGGGAATTCAACACAATTGGTTCAGAAAAACAATGCTGGAACTCTCAGGACTCACAGTTGTGAGAAAAATAGGGCACGGGCCAACGCATCTCAGACATGCAGGCCCCAAGTCATGGTTGGATTGCACCAGCGACTATTACAGCCAACTATCTCATGGCTAATCTTCAACAGTTACTTTCACTTTACCCAACCAAGATGCAGGTGGCGATGGATCAATGAATGGGTGAGTGAGTGCATGAAAGGGTGTGAGGGAAATAATGGTAGAAATGAAGGAGTGAAGGAGCGGACGAGCCAATGACCAACCCCACAATCATACCATGGATGGGTTTAAGTATTTTTGTGGGGAATCAAGAACCTCCTAGCCTTACCCAAGAATCTCATGTAACTGATCCCCTCCCTTAGGTAAAAAGGGTAATTAACATAGGAATAAACATTTAACCCCTCAATCCCCCTCTCTTGTGGAATCATAGCCCCCTATAACTCTAGTCCTTGTTTGTCTAGCAGCCAATGATGTGTTTACTATTAATAATGATCAAAACATTACATATCTTGGGCATACTGGCCCTTTAATAATTGTTTGGGCACTCAGGCCTCTCAGCATTGTAACAATACATTATTTAAAATTGGGGTTCAAAGCCCAGGGTGTTACATCCCCTCCCCCTTATCTTGGAAATGTCCTCAGTGCATATACAAAATAGAGATCAAAATCTCAAATTTATTCAAAAAGATGCAGGTACTCTACCTGCATGGCATATTCATGCTCCCAGGTAGCATCTTCAGGACTGTATCAGGTCCATTGAACTTTTACCATCTCTATAACTCGATTCCGGAGCATTTTGACCTTTCTGTCCAATACCCACACTAGCTAAAAATGAAATTCTCCCTCTGTCTCTACCTGAATCAAATGCCAATCAATAACATGGCTAGGGTCATGTACATATTCCTTCAGTAAAGATAAATGAAATACATTATGCACATTCATTGAAGCAAGCAATGCAAGCATGTATGCAATTGTCCCTATTCTGTCCAATATTTCAAATGCACCACAGAATTTGGCTGCCAACTTTGTACAACTACCCAATTTCAAAGAGATTTTATTGGGCTTCACTTTCAAAAGTACATGCTCTCCTAATTTAAATTCTCTATTTGTCTTATTCTTGTCTGGATAAACTTTTTGTCTATCCCGATCTGCCTATAAATTCTTCTTGATCTTAACCACCCAGTCTTCCATGTCCTTGAGAAACTCCGACCCAAGTACCACTCTATCTGTTGGGTTGTACCAACTTACTAGAGTACTGCATTTCCTACTGTACAAGGATTCAAATGGGCTCATTCTCAATGAAACTTGATACCCATTATTATATTAAAACTCAACCAAATGTAAGTAATCTTCCCACTTAGATGGCTTATCCATCACATACATTCTCAGCATGTCTTCAATTATTCGATTGACCATCTCTGTTTGCCGATCTATCTGGGGATGATATGTTGTGCTAAAGTTTAGATTTGTGCCAAATCCTTTAAACTTGACCCCCTCCAAAAATTGGAGGTAAACTTTGTATCTCTGTCCGAGACAATTGTCCTAGGTATCCCATGCAACCTACCAATTTCCTTCATGAAAATTCTGCAATATTAGTCGTTGTATGTGTTGTCTTCACGAGAACAAAATGAGCAGCCTTTGTTAATTTATCAACCACCACCATGATTGAATCATGTTTCTTATTCATTCTGGGTAATCCTATGATGAAATACGTGGTGATCACTTCTGGAATTGGAAATGGCTGCAACAAACCCATTGGGTGCCTATGCTCAACCTTCACCTTCTGACATTCCATACACCAAGCGATCTAATTGGAAACATCCTTCTTAATTCTTGGCCAAAAGAACTGGCTTCTTATTGTTGTAATTGTTTTCTGGTGACCGGGATGTCCAGCATAAGGAACATCATGCATTTCCTTTAGTACCAAATTCCTCAGTTCTTCGGAACTAGGAACATAGATTCTATTTTTATGCATGAGTAATCTATCTTCCTTTATCTCATACTCCTTTATTTTCTATTGTACATATCCTTACTGTAAGTTTTCCTTTACCTGTAGGTAATGTTGATCTGTAACAAGATCATCTAAAATTATTCTCTTCAAGTCTGACTGATGCATACTGATAGTAGTAGCATGCATGAGATGCACTCTTCTACTAAGTGCATCAGCAACTTTATTCTCCTTTCCCTTCATATGCTTGATATTGAAGTCATATTCACTTAGAAATTCCAGCCATCTTCTTTACCTGGCATTCAAGGTCGGTTGTTCAAAAATATACTTTAGGCCAATGTGGTCTGTCCTTAATTCAAATTTCTTCCCCATGAGATAATGCCTCCACATCCTCGAGGTGTGAACAATGGCGGCAAGTTCCAATTCATGGGTGGCATAGTTCCTCTCATGTTCCTTAAGATTTATGGACTCATATCCAATGACATGTCCATTTTGTGTGAGGACTCCCCCAAGTCCTTCCTTACATATACCACAAAACTTTCATTTGCGTCAGCAATCTTTAACCCGGGTGCACTAGTAAGTAATTCCTTCAACAGATTAAAATTATTTTCACATTTGAGTGTCCATTCAAATTTAGTTCCCTTCTTTTGCAAAGAAGTGATGGGATGAGAAATCTTAGAGAACCCCACTATGAACCTTCTATAGTATCCAGCTAATCCCATAAAATATTTGATGTCTGACACATTTCTAGGTGTTGGCCATCCTCTAATGGCTTCGATCTTCTCTAGGTCTATTGCTATGCCCTTCTTTGAAATAATGTGTACCAAGTAATGGATATGATTTTGATAGAAAGAAAACTTACTCAACTTGGAATACAATTGATGTTCTCTCAATATTTTCAATACCAGTCTTAAGTGATGTCCATGCTCCTCTTCAGACTTATAAAAGATAAGTATTTCATCCAAGAATACTATGACAAACTTATCCAAATAATTTCTGAATATGTCATTCATTAAGCACATGAATATAGTTGTTGCATTGGCCAGTCCAAATGACACCACTACAAATTCATAATGCCCATACCTGGTCCTAAAGGTTGTCTTATGAATGTCTTCTTCCTTGATTCTTACCTGATGGTATCATGCCCTCAGGTCAATCTTTGAAAATATATTTTCTCCTCTTAGTTGATCAAAGAGGTCATCAATTCGGGGTAGAGGATACTTGTTCTTTATAGTGTACTTGTTCAGCTATCGAAAGTCAATACACAGCCTCAAGGTTCCATCCTTATTTTTGACAAAAAGTATTGGTGCTCCCCAAGGTGAAACAATTGGACGTATGTACCCTTTCCTCAACAATTCCTCCAACTACATTTTCAATTCTTTTAACTCTGGTGTGCTCATTCTGTAAGGTGTTTTTGACACCAGGGCAGCTCCTGGCACTAAATCAATTGAGAAATCTATATCCCAACTTGGTGGAAATCCTGGTATTTCTTGGAATACATCTTCAAATTCTCGTAGCACCAAGAAATCTTCAAGGCTTGGCCCCTTTGTATTATATGGCTCTTTCACATGAGCTGCATATAGTTGACATCCTTTCCTAAAACATATTTTTAGCTGTAAGGCTGAAATATTCCTTATAGAGATGGGTCTTGGAACTCCTTTCACAGTGCTCTACTTTTCATTTCCATCAAGACATGTAAATGTCTTGTTATGACAATCCAGGACATCATGATGCTTTTCCAACCAATCCATTCCAATCAGAATATCATAAGACCCCAATGGTATGATATTTAGATCCATACTAGTATTCACGCCATTAAGACTTATGGAACAACTTCTAACTATATCATGGATTCTTCTTTTGGTTCCAGTGGCTAACTGAAACAAACTTGCTTTTCCAAGTTTACTTTTCTCCAAATGAAATCTATCCACTATCTTAGGATCAATGTAGCAATGACTTTCTCCTGAATCAATCAAAATAGCAACAGGCTGATTTATGATCTTACCTTCCACCTCGATCATATTGGATGGTACTCTTCTTGTCGATCATTTAAAGCCACATAGATTATTCCCATATCTTCGACTGTTGTAGCCTCTTGTATGTTGTGCACAGCCTTCACTCTGTCCTTTCTGTGTGGGGAATATCCTTGTACAAGTGATCTTCCTTGCATCTCCAGCATTGGATTGGTGGTCTTCCCCTTTTTCCCAAGGAATCTTCCTTCTTGGAATCCCCCTTAGCATATTGATATTGATGATTCCTATTAGGCTCATTCGTATTGAAGGGAGGTTTGAATCCTTTCCTCCTCTCATCGAACTTCTCAGTCTTCTTGTCCTTCCAAGATTTTTGCAAGGATTCTCTTCCCCAACCTTGCTCATACATGTAATTAGCCTTCCTGATGGCCTCAGTCTAGGTCTTGGGTTCATCATACTTGATATTTTCCTTATAAAAGGTTGGCAGTCCACTTAGAAATCTTTGTATTTTCACCTTCTCATCACTAATGAACATGACATATTTTAACAATCCCAATAACTTCTTCTCGTATTCTTCCATAGTCATTCTTCCCAATCTGAGTTCAAAGTGTTGTTATTATGGTAGCTGTGGGAGGTATTTACCTCCACGTGTAAACCTGACGAGGATAGAATACTCCAAGAAGCAAAAAGAAACTCTAATGAGTTGGCTAATAACCCTAGAAGACTTGTCGGCTCAAGAAGATAATTTATATTAGGTTATTAGCCTCCAAGAGAAGAATTCGGCCATAAATAATAATATATATTGAACAGACAGATACCCAGAATGAGAATTCGGCCCAGGCAGTTAGCCAGAATTAGTATAAATATAGGAGGCCTGTTCTCATTCTGGAAGGCAGTATAAGAATTGCATAGCAGCACTTGTGCGCACTGCAGTTGCCCAGTTTCTGCGCAGCTTTGGAGGAGAGTTGTCATTGCAGCTGTTGCAGCTAGCAGTTACGCTTGGACTATCTCTTGGCTAGGGTTTGGAATTTTTGATTAGCTCTTTGTTTGCACCCAATTCTTCACTAAGTGAGCAAATAAAAGGTGCTTACATGCCCAGTTGGGTCTTGCTAGGCATGACAGTTGTAGAGGAAAGGGTTAGGGAAATAAAAACAAAAACAATAAACAAAAATTAAATCAAAACAAACTAAAACTATGAGCATATAAAAAAAGAAATAACAAACAC
>ML789741.1:552381-569627 GCA_009831015.1 Picea engelmannii
AAAACAATAAACAAGAATTAAATCAAAACAAACTAAAACTATGAGCATATAAAAAAAGAAATAACAAACACAATGGACCAATATCACCAATGTTTTTAGGCTGATCTATTGATGAAATCCAAAGCACAATGAAGAAAGGGAACCGTGGTTCCTTCTTCCTCCAAAGGAAGGCTCTTGAGGCCCTCACAAACTTGCTCTCCTTACAAAAAAGATGAAAATGATGGTGAAAGAACTCAAAGCATATCCACTCAAGGGAGAGGTGGATAGCTCAATGAAATGGTGCCAAAGGTGTTATTGTCAAAGAATGATTCCTTAACAATCTTAGCAACATAACAATACATGGAATTCCTTGAGAAAATAATGTTTCTTCATGGCTTTTTATAGAATAGCATTGGGTGATTATGTAACCCCTTTGAAGTGTGAAGAGGGGCTCTTTAGGGCTCAATTAGGTCTTTGACTAGCTACCATGCGGATTCAGCTCAGATTTGATGTCAAATCGGCTTGGGAGCTGATCCATTAGTGGTTGGGAGGCCGACCAATTTCAATAAATGCGTCGTTTAGCAAGTGCGCGAGTTTTTGCGCCAACAGCCGCGCGTCGTGTGCTCATGCGCTAATTGTACGTTGTTGTTCCGCGCATGTGCGCGTGCACCCAGATTCTGTAAAGCGCCCTTCAATTTTTGGTTACTTTGTATAGTTTTTTACCCTTTTGCAATGTTGTGAATGTGATTCAGTGCCATGAATAGCTTCATTCCTGTTTTGACGATGTTGATTTCTTGTCGCCATGTGCGTTCGAAATTTCAGTGATAACACTCTTGTTGATGCACTATCCTTGGGGAAAGGTACGCTACCCTTTGTTTGTCTATATAGCCTAGGGTTTTCTTCCGGATTGATTCTATGTCAAGGTTAAGGTGCTCGGAGGGTGGCTTCAGCCTATGGTTGGGTGACAAGGGTATGTCAATGATAAAACAAGCATATCCACTTATATTCTAATAGGTTATGGGCCCAAATCTCCTTCATTCATTCTAACCACTGGAAGGAAACATAGCCTTGAGGATATTAATCTCGTTGAAGAACTGCCACTAGGGTTTCTAGTAGGAGCAGTCACCATAGCACTTCTGCTAGGGTTACTAGATGGTGTAGTTGCAGAAACTCTAATCCTCTTGTTGAGGCACCTTAAATTAAGGGATTGGCCTAATCTCTGGATAGATAAGTGCACCCTATCCTAGCACATCTCCTGGTACTCTCAGAAAGCCAAGACATGAAGTTTGAGCTTTTGGTCAAATCTAGGGTTTGACCAAGTCAAAGCAACCATGACTTATTCTATGAAGTCAAAGAACAAGTTAGATGGAGATTCTAACTTCAGAGCATGGAAGACAAGGATTGACCTCATCCTTGCCAATAATAACGTGTTGGATATCGTGAAAGGAAAGATCGTGAAACAAGAGTTTGAAGAGGGAAAAGAGAAGGAACTGCAAAATGTTGTAGCTATGGAGAAGTTCAAGACGGTGACATCAATGCCATGAGTATCATAGTGGACTCTATCAAAGACCACTTGATACCCTACATCTCCCATCTTAACTCATCAATAATATGTACGATGCCCTAACAAACCTCTTCTCGGTCATAAATATTGGACAAGTAATGAGTCTGAAGAATGAGCTCCGTGACATGAAGATGAATGATGACGACATCATAACATCATACTTTGTGAGATTCTCTTATTTAAGAGAACAACTTCAAGCTATTGAAGAGATCATTTCAAAGAAGGAATTGGTAAACATAGTACTCAATGGTCTTCCCAAGACATGGGATGCATTTTCTGCAAGCATGAACACAAGGAAGGAGTATCCTACATTTGAAGAACTTTGGACTTGCTGTGCTCAAGACGAATCAAGGATCAGTGAAAAGGAGAAATATGAAGCATCAATTGCCGAAGAAAAGGAACCTACAAAGAAGACTAAGCAGGATGGAAGAGACTTCTTCTTTTGAAGGTAACAATACTCTTCTTAGTTCTTGTACATATCTTGTTTTCATAAGTCTTTGTACATATCTTGTATATCTATCTCTTGGAAGATAATGCGTTCCAAGAAGAACTATACCGATGGAAGAACAAAAATATAAGGATTGATATCATTGGATAATACATGAAATAATGAAATACATCAAGAAAATCATGTGGAAACTATTGCAAGATAAGCCAAATGAATCATGAAGAGACTTAGAAGAAGCAAAGACAGAAAGAAGCCAAAAAATCAAGAGGAAATTGGAGAAAGACTTATGACATTTTGTAGAAGACAACAAGATGGAAGCGTGGACTCTGTTAGATAGAGAGAGCCAATTATATATTGCAGAAGACAATAAGGATGCAGGCAGAAGCATGGACTCTGTTAGATGGAGGGAGACGATTATATGCACTCATACATGAAGCAAGGATTAGGATGGAGCTAATCCTATGATCCATTGAAG
This sequence comes from Picea engelmannii, assembly GCA_009831015.1. Lineage (NCBI taxonomy): Eukaryota > Viridiplantae > Streptophyta > Pinopsida > Pinales > Pinaceae > Picea > Picea engelmannii. The sequence goes on from ML789741.1 coordinate 554,848, forward strand.
ATGATGAAGTATATATATCCATGGTAGCAGCCATGAAAGACAGTACGTGTCCAGTTCAACCTCAGAAGAAGTCATCTTCGAAAAGAAGCCTTATAGTATCTCTGGTTGTCCATCCAGATCTGTGATCCTATGATGAAAGAAAGAAGTGGAATCTTAAGGGAATGGAATCTATAAGAAACTCCATGGATCCAAAAGATAAAGAAAAACATGAGGAAGAACATGAAGATTCCAAGAAAGAAGAGAAGCCTGAACAACCAATAATTGTATCGAGAATCACAAGATTACCAGCCTAATATGAAAGCAATCAAGAAGAACTGAAAGTTGTGATGAAGAACAGTGTATGAAAGACTTATGAATGAAAGCATTGCAAAATCTAGAACTAGAGATTCTCCCAAATGGAGGGATAAGACTATGATTGCTCGTTCCGGTAAACCAGACATACCTCTACATGAGTCATTATATCATCCATGGGTTGGAGTGTTACATCAAGATGAATGCAAAGACTGTTCTCCAGAGAAATTGAACAAAGAACATATGAAGAGAAACCTCAAGACTTCGAGGCATACCAGAAAGAGACCCTTGTATACAGATGGAAGTAGATAACTTGGTGGAGAACCTCCAATTCACAGCAGAAGCATGGTGAAGATTTTCTATAACATAGATATTGTATCAAGATGATTACTCAGTAGATCAGATCTCATGATGACAGAAGAAGTGCCACATTTATATGTTCCAGTTTTTACAACAATGATATACTCTATTGATCAGAGTTACATGAAGCCTTCAGAGAAAACCAGTGTTCCAGACCAAAGCACATTTGAAATCAAGCATTACATTATCCATGATGAAGTCCAGAAAGGAGAAAGTGGTTCTCCAATACATACCTCCACAGATGAGCAGATAAGAAGACATTTTGGTAAATATTCCATCCAAGATGAAAGAGTTTGCGTACTCAAGCTGGAGCTCATGGAGACGACTTCCTTATTGAAAGAGGAAGAGATGACTCGCGGGTTGGAAGGGAGCACTGATATGTATTTGACTTATGGATAGTCATTTTTCAGTTCAAAAAATGGTCCAGGATGAGCAATTTCCTTTCCAGTTCAGAAAGTGGATTGAGATTTTTGATGGACAACAATTTCCCATTGTGGTTAACATGGGAAATGGTCTAGATTGTTGATGTATCATAGACATCGACTTCCCATTGTGGTTAACATTGGGATTGGTCTAGGGAAGTCTCTCTTCTTGAGAGTTACTAAATAAGACTACCCCGCCTCACTGGACAATGATTTCTCATTGTGGTTAACATGACGAATGGGCCATTTTGGAGGTTGATACAGGACAATATTTTCCTCTTGTGGTTAACAGAGAAAATGGTTCGAACAGTCATTCCTTAGGGTTTATACATTCTCTCCAGAGTGCACTTTGATTAGTGTAGGAGGAATGGCCTGGGGTGGGGAATGGTCCAGGCTCAACAATCAAGGACAGACATTCCTTAGGGTTTATACATTCTCTCTAGGGTGCACTTTGATTAGTGTAGGAAGAATGACCCAAGGTGGGGAATGGTCCAGGTTCAAAAAACAAGACAGTTATTCTTCCTTTCTTGAGAAGAATAGTCCAGATATCTCATTGTTCTACTCTGAGGGCAGATATTCTTTCATATTTCACATATATGAGTGAAAGATTGGCCTAGATGATTCATTTTATATCATAACATTATTTCTGTGCAGGTTGATATCGGATGATTGTTATGAAGACTGCATGATAGTAGATGTATATTACTATGGTGGATGTGTTCCACTGTTTGTGACTATACGTTACTGATCAAGTGCTTGTGTGCTACTTGGTGTGGTAGTGTACCACTGTATTGTAGTTATGTACTACTATGGATAGACACATTTGTGTTCTATTTTTTTCTGATTGCCTCGAAGGCTATCAACAGTTTATTGGAAATAAATTATCAGCCAGTTGAATAATGAACAGAGATTTTCCAAACAGAAAATGGTTCAGAACAATTACTCTTCTAGATTAGAAGAATGGCTTTTGTATCACTCTGTGGAGTGAGCATCATGTCTGATTACTCAGATAGAGTATGGTTTCAAGAGATGATGCAGTTGATGATTATTATGGTGCTCATGATCTAGTTTATATAACTATGTTGATGCTACTGGGTGAATGGTATGTTTTTGTGCTCAAGATCATTACCTATAATACCTCCTTAGATAGGAGGGAGTGTTGATATTATGGTAGCTGCGGGAGGTATTTACCTCCACGTGTAAACCTGACGAGGATAGAATACTCTGGGAAGCAAGAAGAAACCCTAATAAGTTGGCTAATAACCCTAGAAGACTTGTCGGCTCAAAAAGGTAATTTATATTATGTTATTAGCCTCCAAGAGAAGAAGTCGGCCAAAAATAATAATATATACTGAACAGACAGATACTCAGAATGAGAATTCGGCCCAGGAAATTAGCCAGAATTAGTATGAATACAGGAGGCCAGTTCTCATTCTGACAGGCAGTCTCAAAATTGTAGAGCAACACTTGTGCGCACTGCAGTTGCCCAGTTTCTGCGCAGATTTGGAGGAGAGTTTCCGTTGCAGCTGATGTAGCTAGTAGTTATGCTTGGACTATCTCTTGGCTAGGGTTTGGACTATCTGATCATCTCTTGTTGATGTTCTATCCTTGGGGAAAGGTGCGCTACCCTTTGTTTGGCTATCTAGCCTAGGGTTTTCTTCCAGAGTGATTCTCTGTCAAGGTTAAGGTGCTCGGAGGGTGGTTTCGGCCTATGGTTGGGTGACAAGGGTATTGTCAATGGTAAAATGAGCACATCCAATTATATTCTAACACAAAGAACTCCTGCATTTTCTTTTCATAGAATTTCTCTGAGAGGTACTCCTTCTAGAAGTACTTCTTGAAATGCTTCCAAGTGACCCTACTCTCATTAATGTTCTCCACTTGCTTCAGTTGGTCCCACCACATTGCAGCTTTCCCGTGTAAATGGTAGGTGGAAATCCTGGCTTCCAGGTTGAACGAATAGTTATGCAATTGAAAATATCTCCTGAACCCAAGAAACCATGCTTCGACATCATCTTCCCTTTCTCTTTCACCCTCAAAGGAAGGTGGCTTGAGCTTCCTCATCTATCCTTGCAAACTATATAGCTCTTGTTTCCTTGTTTGGTGTCTGACATGAGACACCTTTGGACTTCTTACGGGATCATCTGATGCATAAAAATTTATTTCTGAGTAAGGAGGTGAGTGGTGTCCATGAGTTGTGCTAGTACTTTTGGAATAACCATCTCTTCCACGATCATCCCTTCTTTCATGGCACCTGCCTTCTTCCTATTGTCTTGAGTTTGATCCCTTTTTCATTTGTCTCTGCAACTGATTTAAGCTCTGCAACACTCGAGCATTTATCCGACTTTTCTCTCTCATCAGTCTCTCTGTCTTCTTTGTAGCTCTGCACTTCCATCTTCAGGATTCTTATTGTTTCTATTAACGTTTCATGTTCTCCCTTTCCCTTGCATCCATTGGAATCTGTCTCTGCATTACCAACTCTGGTATTCTGGCCTTCGGTCTCCTTATCATGACTTGAGGCTCCCTCACCTTATTCCATTTCCTCAATATGCATCTTGAGTTGATGTGTTTAAGCCCCTTAATTTTGCAAATGTGAAAGCAACCATTTTGTTAGAATTACGCATATGATAAACAAAATTGTCAACAACGCTACAGTTTCCTTTTCTTCTTAATGTAGACCCCCTTCTCTCCTAAGGTTGTGCGACCTCCCGGTCAAGGGTCTTCAATCCCAAGCCAAATGTGCTCTCTGAAACCTTGATGGTTTCATTCTGTATCTAAACACAGGCCCTTCCGAATTTATGGCATAGGTCCGATGGCCCCTGCAACCTTCTCCTTCGCCCTTGCAAAAATATCAGAGTTGGCGCTATCTCCTTTTCTCTTGGCCCCTCCTTAGATGTGATCTTAGGAGGTGACATCACGCAGACACACGATTGTGGCCATTCTCAAAGGTTGTTTGGAACCAAACTACTTTTCGCCCCACAATTCTCCTCAAGCCACCATGTGTCCTTTTTCTAAAACTGTGGTCTTGATTGCGGCCCGCCCTTGGCTTTGTAAAGCCCGAACACCTCCTGTCCCAACAATGCGAGGTGACTATTGATCTCACGATCTTAAAGGTGCTTCTAAATGGACGACCGATATCTACCTCTTGGGAACCAATAGTTTCGATTTACCTCTCCCAGATCGACGGTTGTGGTCGTTTCGAAATTCTGGACTTCATAATTCTCAAGTCTCAAACTTTACTTCTCTCGAAATACACGGGTTTTTCCACGCATCCTTTTGAATCAGACAGTGGGGAATTACTTCAGATAATCCAATGATCATCATTTAATTCGGGTCCTTACTTGGAATCCACAGCTTCACGCCACCTGTTCTCCTGATCTGACGATTCAGGTCTACTTTGGATGATCCGACAGTTGACGTTTATTTCGGGTCTCTAGCTCTCCGGGCTTCAAGAGTTTCAACTCTCAACTGAAAACTCTTGGAGTAATTTCTTTAGAGTCCATGATCTGTATCCACGTTGTAAATGTGTTGAACCTGCACAGAATAGATCTATCTAAACAATAATACACACATTTGCAGAGAGAATTGGAGAAAGAAGAAGAAGGAGAGAAAGAATGGAAGAATTCTCATTAACCGTTTTCCACACTCAAAGAGTGAATAATTTACAATATATATAGGATACATGAGGAACTGATGAGCCATAGTGGTAGAGTGATCTGGATACACACCAACAGTTACGGGAGTGAACTGCCACCTAATCTAGTCTCTCAGGCAGTTATAGAAGTAATCTGCCACCTAGTTGAGTTAACTAGTCAACTAGTCTTTAGTTAACTAACTGAACAAAGAGTAGTGAGGAGTTAACTCAATGCGCCAGTCTGGTGATGATCCCAAGGCAAGTGTCCATTAGCTAGTGATGATCCCAATGTTGCATGGTGACAAAACCAATGCAACATCTAAACTCAACTCAACTAGTCAAACTGAAGTGTCAACTGAAAGAGAATATTCTCCAGGTGGAATATTCTCCCCTAAAATATAGGAGACTGGATAATGATTAATTATGACTAATAAACAAGGAATAACCTTAGGAAAAATAAATCCTAGGTGTGTGTGAAGTAACTCCAACACCTCCCCTGGACATCACTATGGTGAAAATAAAGAATGGGTCCTGGAAACAAGGCCATGTTAGGTACCCAAATACAAAAGATACACAGAAATAAAAGAGGAAAGAAGGAAAAACTCATGGGAAAATCTCCCCTCAAATTACAATGCAAAAAAAAATTAAAAATGAGAAAGAACAAAAAACAGTTGCTAAGCAACCGTGTCCTTCACTCCAAGAAGACCTCGCAACTGTGCAAGTTTGTGCTCGTTGAAGATTTTGTTGAAGATGTAGATGTCTGCATGGATCTGATGAGTAGATGCACCATTGATATTTCCACACATATCCACTTTCTCTTCTTGTAATAAAGAATATCCAAATAAAGTTTGGATGAAATTTTAAAAATCGTTCAGTCGTTTAAGAAAAAATGTTGAAATTGTGTTGATTTTAAAAAGATCATAACTTCACTTTCCATACTCTGTTTCAGACGATTTTATTTTTGAAATTGGATATTTTCCCGAGAGGAATTCAAATATCCAATTTGATTCTGCAAATTTTACTTGGGAAATATCATAATTGAGTTTGATGTGCGCAACTTCCTTTTTGTCTCTTGAGATGCATGCATTGTGCATGGAAAAGTGTCTGCATGTGACCCCTGAGATGCATGCCATATATCTTCCACATGAAAATCAGAAAACAAATCTGAAATGGAGTAGACATCATATTCAATTAATGGAATACAATTTTTTGTAGGTACTTGTGTAGAAGGCTCTTCAAACTGAGATGATTTATCTTCCAGTGGATTTTCTATATTCTCTATCTTGTCAACATTTTGCATGAATTATTCCTTGTTCCCAAATAAAACCTCCAATATGCTCCATAAATCATTTGGAGTGAATTCTTGTGAGTCATCATATACTTGATGGAGAATTTCAGGAGAAATAAAATAGAGGATACATCCTATGGCCATATCTTGTCTATTGAGAAAGTCATTTTTCTCATCGACAGAATCAGGCTCTACTTCCATTTCCATAGTTATTTGGTACAAGCCTCTACATTTGAGAATAAGAAATTTTTTTGGCTTCCATTCCAAATAGTTATGAGGCGTGAGAAGTATTTCTGGTGAATAATCCATCTTTTTGTTGTCTTCAATCTTTTGTACCTGCAAAAAAAATTTGGTGTAGCTTTTTCTTATCAGTTCGTCGGCTTTGATACCATGTAAATGTGTTGAACCTACAAAAAATAGTTCTAGCTAAAAAATAATACACACATTTGCAGAGAGAATTGGTGAAAGAAGAAGAAGGAGAGAAATAATGGAAGAATTCTCATTAACCATTTTCCACACTCAAAGAGTGAATAATTTACAATAGATATAGGATACATGAGTAACTGATGATACATAGTGGTGGTCTAGAGTGATATGGATACACACCAACAGTTACGAAAGTGAATTGCCACCTAGTCTAGTCTCTCAAGCAGTTACGACAATGAACTGCCACCTAGTTGAGTTAACTAGTCAACTAGTCTTTAGTTAACTGAATGAACAAAGAGTAGTGAGCAGTTAACTCAATGCACCAGTCTGGTGATGATCCCAAGGCAAGTGTGCATTAGCTGGTGATAATCCCAATGTTGCATGGTGACAAAACCAATGCAGCATCTAAACTCAACTCAACTAGTCAAACTGAAGTGTCAACTGAAAGAGAATATTCTCCAGGTAGAATATTCTCCCCTAAAATATAGGAGACTGGATAATGACTAATTATGACTAATAAACAAAAAACAACCTTAGGAAAAATAAATCCTAGGTGTGTGTGAAGTAACTCCAACACACGTAGAGAAATACTATAAGAGAACACATGGTCCAATCAGGCGGGTGACACATGTCACGTCCTAGCTGACATTTCAATCATTTGCATGCTCAAAACTTATTGACACGTGGCGCACATCCCATGTGTCCACATCATCCCCTGTGACGTCCACAAGCCATGTCACTTCATAAATTCTGGAGTCCACATCACCTCCTGGTGACGTCATCATGCCCCACTACTTCGGCTCTTCGGGCTTTGGGACTTTGGGAGTTTCCACACTAACACACTTCTGATTTTCCGGAACTTTGATTTATCGAACTGGCCAAACTATCGCCATGTGTCTCCCTTATCGGATGGCCCATAGTAACCCTAGACTTCGGGACTTTAGAGGTTACCACTGCAAGGATCAAAGAATGCAATTCCTTCGTGCCTTCGGACTTCTGAAGACTCAAACCTCAACTTTTTTCGAAATGGTTTTATCTTAAGCTCGCGATCTACTGATGCGTGTCGCCCACGGATCGACGGCTACAATTTCTTCGGGCCTTTGGATTTCGGAAATCTCAACCCTCAAACTTCATTTTTCCCCAAACTGCGCAGATTCCTGTCGTGTGTCCTCCTGGATTGGACGACTACGATTCACTTCGGATCGCCGGGGTCTGTAAATATCAATTATGAACTTCTCCTCACTCACATTTTCCCAGGGTGCTTTCACCAGAAGCACATGATCGGTTGATGCATGTCCTCCTATAGATTGACGGTCCCCGACTGCTTCTTCTCTTTGGAGGTTCATCGCTCAAGTACTAACATGTTACAACGTTGCATGCCTTTCAATTTGCGGGGGCATGCATTGGCGATTTGGAGTAACCCTCTTTTCGCCCTGCAATTCTCCTTACACTGACACGTAACCCCTTGGTGAAACCATGGTTTGGATTGCGGGACAACCTTGGGGAATTATCTCCGTGCAACTTGGTTCCCCACAATTCCTCTTGTCCGTTGATCTCTCTCTCCAATGGGATCCAACGGTTGTGACCTTAACCCTTGCTTCCTTTTCACCGGACGACCCCTGTTCACCTGTCCTCTGATCCACCGATCCCTGATCTCTCATGATCTCACAGTGGTGATCGCTCCCGAATTTGAAGGGGGGACGGTCACGATCCTTCAAAACCCTTACAATGGATCTATGACGATCTAACTCCTGGGTAGATTCTGCAATGCCATTCCTCCTGAGATTTTCAACTTCGTGGTCAAAGTTCGATCTCGACCACAAGACTCTGACCAATAGACCCGACCCATACCAGCCCGATGTTTCAAATAGAATCTCTGATACCAATCTATAACATCCCCATCCACCTAGAGGCCGGGATATGATACCTTCAAGCCCACCCTTGGACTTCGTACTCTTACTAGTACCTTATTTATTTAATAAGGACACATAAGATAAAAGATTTAACAACATGCACAACAATATCCAACAAGCATGCATAATCTAAGATTTAGTTAAACAATAATTAAAATACATAGCGGAATACATTCATACATAGATAATAATATCACAACAGAGAGCACTTATCTTTATAAAAAAGTGACACCAACTAGCTGTAGACCAAGGACGTTCCACCCAACCATAGACACCACTGCTCCAAATCTCAACAACAGTGTCACCCCCAAGCCAGGGCTATGAATCCAAAAGGACAGTTCCAGAGTGTACTTGGGTTCCCAAACCAATCAACTCTCAAGCACTCACATGTTTCCCATCACCCACAACAATCCAAGTACCCATCTCTCTTCCACCCAGCCTGTACCACCCAAGAGAATGGACCTCCACCATTCTCTGCCACGTAGTCCCTCAGGCAATCCTTCTCCTTTTTCCAGGGCCTCCAACATAGCTAGTCTATAATCTCAATGCTGGAACTCCAAGGACTCACTGTTGTGAGAAAAACAGGGCATAAGCCAATGCATCTCAGACATGTAGGCCCCAATTCATGGCTGGATTGCACCAACGACCATTACAACGAACTATCATGTGGCTAATCTTCAACAGTTCCTTTCCCTTTACCCAACTGAGACATAGGTGGGGATGGATCAATGAATGGGTGAGTGAGTGCATGAAAGGCTGTGAGGGAAAGAATGGTACGAATGTAGGAGTGAAGGAGCAGACGAGCCAACGACCAACCCCATAATCAGACCAGGGATGGGTTTAAGTATTTTCACGGGGAATCAAGAACCTCTTGGCCTTCCCCAAGAAGCTCACGTAATCAATCCCCTCCCTTAGGCAAAAAGGGTAATTAACATAGGAATAAAAATTTATCCCTTCAAGCCCCCTCTCTTATGGAATCATAGCCCCCTATAACTCTAGTCCTTGTCCCTCTAGCAACCAACGATGTGTTTATTATTAATAATGATCAAAACATTACATTTCTTGGGCATACTGGCCCTTTAATAATTGTTTGGGCACTCAGGCCTCTCAACATTGTAACAATACATTATTTAAAATGGGGGTTCGAAACCCGGGGTGTTATACTGTCGATAACAACAGACATGTCTTCATCAAGCAACCACTTTGGAGGCACCTCGCCTTTCAAGGTACAATTTAATTTTGATATTCTCATATTTGAAGGACAAATAGATGTAGATGCCTTAGAAAAATGGTTAAATCTGCTAAAAGGTTATTTCTTTGTTCATAATTTCTCTGACAGGGAAAATATCACCTTCACACTCCTTAAGGCTCTCCCCCATGTCAAACATTGGTGGGAAATTTACTGGGAGCAAAGTTCCACATAGGAGTCTAGAATATATGGGGCCGAGCCCACTTGGAATTTTTTTGTGGATGCAGTAAAGGAACAATATTATCCTGTTGGAAATTATGAAGATGAGTACATGAGATGGACCACATTGTGGAAAGAGAGGGGCCATGAAGTTCTAAATTTCACCAATACCTTTCATACCCTGCGCACCAAGCTAGGTATCAAAGACTCCAAACAACATTTGGTTCTGAAAGACCGTGGGGCTCTACACAGATACATCCAAACTGAAATTGATTTTCTAGACATCTCATCACTCGGTGTTGCTTATCAATATGTTGTTAAAATCGAGCAGAAATTTAAGCACCAGAACAAACGGGAGTTCAGGTCTGCAAATCCGCAACAACCAAAGTATAATAAAGGCGACCCTAACAAACAGTGTTCTGAAAACCAGTCCAAGCCACATGAAAAGAAGGTTCATGGAAAGATGAAGAAGGACACCAGAAAACGGTACAATTTTCACAAAATATCCTGGCACAACATCGATGAATGTCGCTCAAAACAGTCATTGGTGGCCGTGATCAAAGACAAGGAGCCGAACCCTGATTCATAAAATATTGATAGAGGACAAATAATCAATGCAGACCCCACTGCTATTTTCACGACTGCAACAATTCAACTAGAAGAATCCACAGATCCTGAAGAGGGGGAGCACCTTTTTCATTCACAAATGTGGGTGAAGGGGACCCCGCTGCATTTTATTGTTGATAGCGAAATCCATAAGAACGTCATCTCGATAGAGGTCATCAAATAGTTGGGATTGCCAATAATACCACACCCGCAATCATACAACATCAGGTGGCTTCGCCAGGGACGAGATATTCGTGTTAACCATCAATGTCGATTTTTATATGACATCCAACCCTTCAAGGATGAGGAATTATGTGATGTTGTCCCACTGAATATCTGTGATGTTCTCTTAGGTCAACCATATATGTGGAAGCACCATGATATCTGTGAGTCTCGACCCCATAGTGCCATTGTTACTCTGGGGGGTCATCTCTACAGGATACCATAGGTAGTTCCCACTACTGTCCCACCTAAAAAATGCCGCAAGGTAGCATCTCATACTACAAAATTAAGCTTCTTCACAATCTGTTCAAAAAGTGAACAAAATGATATTGCAACCACTACATCCTCGACCCAAGCACCTTCTATCCAACAGAAGCAGGTCGACAAGAATGAAACAAAGAACAAAGATTCCTTCTGCACCCAAACATCTCATGTAGCCCAACTGGTTGAACAGATTCAACCCCGCCAACAACAGGTTCATGACAATGTTCAATAGTGCAATGTCTCCAGCAAGGCAAACATCGCACCAAGATTCAGTCGCTTTCCCCTCTCCCCCGAGAAATCAATGCAATGGAGACCATTTCTTCCTAAGGAGGGAGGATTGATCCAGGTAGATATCGGTGGCCACCCACCTCTTCCAACTGGCTCAAAACAATTTTTAGACAATTTTGGTAATTTACTATTTTTAGCATTTTTTAACTTCTGGGGCCAGGTTGTGGACCTAAATGAAGGTTTTTTTGGATCTAGCTTCTCAATGATAGTTGAAGGCTTTAATTGAGCCCCCAAAATGAATCTCCTCGCTGATACCTTTCTAATGAGCTATCGTGCGCCCCAAACGAAGATTGTATGCCAAAGTTACGCCCCCGGGAAGTTGACACACCAAACTACCAAAAACGGGGTCTACAAAACTGTTGGTTTTTCATCTTCCGGGGTTAGGGTTTTGGATTTTCTTTATGATAAAAAGGCCTTTGGAGCCTCATTGTAAAATCATCTTCTTGTGAATGTGAGTAGAAGACACATCTCTTCTCAGAGATAAGCTACCACCATTCTAGCGAGTCTTTCTCTCTGTATTTTTACAGTCTTTGTACATTTTCTTTCATTAATAAAAAAATTGTGTATTACTGTATCTTTGTGTTTATGATTGCATCTCTGATACATTTATGTTATATTATTAGATATCCAAGATATCTTTGTATATTTCTTTATTATATCTCTGCTCTCATTTCGTGTCGAAAATAATCTAGATCAATATCCCTTAACTCCATCACCATAACCAACAAAAAAAACTTTGTTCTCTTGACTAAAAATCGGCCAAACTAGCCAAGTGATCCTTCACCTCTCATCTCCAAGCTAATTTCAATGGAGCATGCAATCCATGGGCTCATAAAACCACAAGCTAACAAAAAACATGTGCCCTAAACCACAACTTTTGACCTAACTCCCCCCATGACCAAAATTAGCCAAAATTCTCTCAAAGAGAGGTTTTCCAAGAATACAACATGTTCCCCCCTATCACCTAGGTCTATAGACTTTAACAGTGACATTTCAAAGTCAGGTACACATGCCTAATCAAGTCTTATAGTCATATTCCCATTTACATTAAAATAACTCCACCTCGAACTATGCATCCGAGAACCTCGCTTCCATACTTGACATGCCACCATCACTGCCAAATCTAACTCCTCAGACAACTCTATCTCATTTAAGAATTCTTCTGTCAAACACATTGTGTGCATCCTCAAATGCAAACAAACTTTATTGTTGTTTCACCATTGCCAAGTTCTCACAAGAAACTGCAACTCACCCTTCTCAAATTGACCCTCTTCACGGGTCAAACCTACTTCTTTGTATGAGAGTAACTTTCTCCTTTACTCACGAACCAACGAGGGTTTTCCTTCACTATGCATGATGCCAATCCGGTTCCCTGAACCCTCTCTTCTCTGTGCTCACGAACCACTCGACATCGGCTCTCACAAACCACCACGACCTCGGCTTTGATACCAATTGTTGGACTCGAGCCTGCAAACTAGAGAGTGAATGAACAAAGAAAGATAAAAACAAGCACATGCAACAGGTCAGAGATAGGGGCAATGATATTTTTTTATTTCTTAGCTAATAAAGAAATGGTTACAAGTCTCAAGAAGCTTCTCACGAGCTTTTACATTTAACCAAGAGAGATCTCAGGCCATTCCAAACATCCAGAAAGCCAAACACTTAAAAAACCTCCAACAAATGTAACTGTAAGAGTATGTGTTATAATAACCCAACATGTATTCAAATTATGTGCCCATGTTCCATTGACCGGATAAGCAAGGTGTTTCTTTTTCTTGGCAATATAGAAGTTTATAACTTGAAGTCGCTGATGCGAAAATAAAATATTTTAAGCCTACATTGTCATTAATTAACAACCATGGTATTGGTTGTCGTAGATTCCAAAGTCGCCTTATCTCACCAATAACCTGTAACGAAAACTCTACCATCCTCTATGCAATCCCGATGCCTGCCATGATTTCAGTATGTTGAGAAACAAAACTCCCTGGAGGAGCGCCATGAACATCCCCTTCTAAGTGTGACTTTGAAGAAAGAATAGATCCATAATTACGTTTTTTCTTGGAATATGTTGTATCTGCAACTCCATCTGCACCAAATAAAGACCAAAGCAAGGAAATATTTCCTCTATCGATGTCAAGTTGTGACCTCAACTCTCCATCCTTGTCTCAGAGGGATAGAATTTTTATTACAGAAAAACTAGGCACAAAGCCAGGCCTATCATTTCCTTGCGAGGGATCCCTGTTTGGTACTACTAACTCCTTCAATGATTTAAAGCTCCATCTCAATTGCCAAAGCTAACTGTCTAACAACTAATGAAGGAAGGATTGAAACCATGGTAAAGGCTTTTTTCTCAGTGATTTTATACTGTAAAACCTCTGCGTTTTGGTGCCTCTATCTTCCGTGTTTTCCTGGCTAAATCTTACAGCAAATCCGTGGGTTTTTATCACTGTAAATCAATGGTCATTTTGGGCGGCAAAAACGTGGTCCTTTTGAGCAAAATTCGTGGCTCTGTACCAAGCAAATATTGTGCCTCTGCTCCTTTCAAAATTCACGACCAATTTAACAGAAAAATCGTAGCCTTCTTCCACTGCAAAAACGTGCCCTCATCTGCTGCGAATTCATGGCCCATTTGCCAGCAATTTCATGGCTCAATCTCTACTAAATCGTGGAGCCAATCCTCAGGAAATTCGTGCCCATTCTTTTGCGATTTGGTAGCATGTCTTCACAGTGAAATCGTGCTCCACTATGTTGTGTTTTGGTAGCAATTTCACCAGCGAAATCGTGCCATCAACGATCAATACGTTGAGAATCATGTCATTTTTCACAGTGAAAAGAAAATAAGACTCAGCAGCTGTCGATCTCATCTCCGCGCAAATCTCGACCGTCCATCTATGGCGTTTTTTAATTTAACCCACATACATTGTCGGGTGTGATTATAATTTTTTAATGATTCCAATTACCAGTTTTATTATTTATGTGTGAAGCCAGGTAAGATATGGAAGTCTCGGCAATTATCCAGAATTGTTAGGTTTAGGTCGCAGTTACCGTGGACCCGGATATATAGACGGAATATTTGATAAATGTAACATAATCCATTTGTGACCTTTATGTTACAGTTACCGGATATCCGGGCCGAATTTTTGATAAATGTAACATAAACCCAAATCCTGAATCTGGACGATACGGTATCTCAAATCTCGATCCAGTGTGGGATTATATTTCCACATTGGATCCCTGGAAATGCCACGTCATAATAGCGATCCGATATCTCAAATCTAGATCCCGTGTGAGACATACATGTCGGTCACCGCATAAATTTCCACATTGAATCCCTGGAAATGCCACGTCAGAATATTTGATAAATATAACATAAATCCCAAATCTGGAGAATATTTGATAAATACAACATAAATCCAAATCCCAAATCTGGATCTCGTGGATCTCGTGTGGGACGCACATGTCAGAGACCACATAAATTTCCGCATTGGATCCTCGTTAGATTAGCCCCGTCATATATGTTGAAAATGCCATGTCAGGTACCACGTAAGTTGCCACGTAGAAACACCGTCAAAGTAGTGTCCAACCTGAAAGATACGAATATCCGAAAATATAGGAAAATGAAAATTGAGCGATAATCTGAGTCCCGGATATCTGGCTT
>ML789741.1:574407-588798 GCA_009831015.1 Picea engelmannii
ATTATTAACTTCACATTCAATCTTATAAGTAATGGCGAAACTCTTCCAATATCATTCATGAGTATATTAATTGCCCCTTGTTATTAATAATAATAGTTTGAAATATCTTATTAACCTCACATTCAATCTTATAAGTAATGGCAATAAGATAGCTTTATTGCTATAGAAACAATTTATAATAATTTTGATAAAATACAAGTGACCAATTTAGATTAGATTGAATGATTCTCCTATTATCAATGAATTAAGAATAAAATAGGAAACCATAATTGAATTAGATGATTAAGATTAGACTTCTAATGATTGATGAATTAATGATTGGCATGATTAAGATAAGTTTCTTGACATTGATATTACAAAATTTTTAAGAACTTCCTATGTAGACAAGTTAAGAGTGACACTTCCCGAGTTTTAAGATTACATAACATATCAATAAAGAAGAATTATGTCTTCAACAAATGGGTGTACAATTAATCTACTCAAATACAATAAGTAATTCATATTTGGCAAGATTATAGTCCAATGAAAAATACCCCTTTCTTGAATAACTAACTAATTGAAAAGAAAACAAATCTAATGATAGAAAATAAATAATGAAAATAGAAGTAAAACTAAAAGTGAATACAAGAAAGATTACTATGCTAAACTAATCTACCCTAAATCTATCTATACTACACCTGTTGAAAATGAACTAAGTGAAATCATAATGTCAATGTAGGCATTCATACAACTCCAATCTTGCAATCACATTTTTGACAAGAACCACTAGGAGGAAATAAAGAAGTCTAGAACAAAAGACAAAAAAAAATTATTTTCCTAAAAATTCTGTTCACTATGTGCAAGATAACAACATTATTATTTACAGGGTATTTATACAAGTAGGATTTCTCCAATCAAGTCTCAATCCTATCATGAAATCCACCATAACTAACATGCAATTGTTGATGGGAAAACCTAAATGGATAGCATAGTTGATAAGAATTATGTGGAGCAAATCCAAGTATTGGACTTTGTGTTCAAGAATTAATCATGGAAGATAAAGAAAAATGACGGGGCAACATCATCGAGTAAATTTATACTGCTTCATTCTTTTGGTAAGACCTCTTGGGTTCATATTTCAACTTATCAACTTGGAATGAATTAATTGGATCAAATAATGTACACAAATAATCTTTCACTAATACATAGGATATATCATCAATACTAAGACAATGAAAAAACCGATAAAACTTGACAACTATCTCTAATATTGTAGTCATATACACATCCATGATTATTATAAAAAATTGGAGCGAGAATAGGCTAAAGATAGAAAAAAAAAATCTGAATTTCTATTTACAACAAACAAAATTTTATCATTACTATACAGTGGAAACCTTCTCAAGACTGATTCTACCAACCAAGTCTGAATTGGGTCATAAAAAGCTAATTGGAAGTAATTCAATACTTGAAAAGGGTTTGTGGAAGGAATACATATCTCACCAAAATAAAAATTAATAATTGATTCGGAATTGTATTTGTGTGTGAATGTTATTTTCACATAAATGTGATGATGATCGGATTGAGAAGAAACAAAATGAGAGTTTGTTATAACTATTTCCTTACTGTGAAATGTCTCATTTTGCATTGCAGATTCCAATTTGGAATTGATAACATGATAACCTAACATAATCATCACCATGGGGTGAAGTGCCTTAGTGTCATCAATATCCAATGGATTGTCAAAAGGGAATTTCCTTTCTTCGGAGTTAGAGAATGAGGTAAAATGACTAGCATCATCATATGAACAATGTAAATATGCAGGTGATGTGTTAATACCATCAATGAAATGATCATTTTTTTCTAATCATCTTGAGTTGAATTAAATGAAAATTCATGATTTCTATAATGTGTAATAATTTCTTTTTCATCTAAATGTGAATCGATCCAAAAGGAGATTCAACATAAGACTCAAAGAAAATTACCATCATCATAAGATAAATTAGATAAATATGCATTTGGTTTGTGAATACTTTCCATGGAATTATAATTTTCTACCTCATAGTACTAAACTAATTCATAGGAAAATTTATTATTTCTATGATTTATAGAAGTTTATTTTTCATGAATGTGATTCTTCCCATAAAGCATTTTCAACATGAAAATGAAAAGAGTTACAATTATATGGACTAAGATCATCAAACAAATCTAGATACAAAGAGAAATAGCTTCATAGCATATATAATTGAAGGCTTTCATTCGGATTACATGATCATCATTAAATTGCTCTAAATCATTTTCTAAGGAAATATTTTCGTGTAAACTTTGATCATAAACTAACCTTTGTACAACTGGAAAACTTGTTCAAGATTAAAAGAAGAAAATGGGATATCAACACCATTGTTAATATCATCAAGATATCTCACATTAGTTAATCGCATAGGGTTTATTTCTATTAAAATTTCTTCATCACAAGTAGCATCAAAAGACGTTTCATAGTGATTTGAAACAATTTTATAATTATTATTTGTATCTTCAGGGATATCCCTAGGATCCTGAAACTGCGTATGATAAAACTCTAACCTGCGAATTGAACAATAATTTTATTATCATTAATAGACACCTGTGAATAAAAAATAGAATCAAAGTTAACAAATGAACTATTGTCTTAGTAAAGTGCATATCATAAGACAAATCAGTTTCATGTTCACCATTAATATTCTATTTATGTGTGGAAGGAAGAGAACAAATATCAAGAAAACCCTCCATCAAATGAAATCTATCATAGATTCATATAAATCCGGAAAAGAAATATTCAAGGGGCTGGCTCTTCGTCAAATTTTCACAAATCTTCTAATTCCAAACACAACTCTTTATAATCATAATTGTAATGAGCATTTAAAAATAGTTCCATAAATTGTTTCCAAGTATGAATTGATTTGATAAGCAGTTACTGAAACCAGTATTTGATTCTTCCATGAAATGCGAGAGTAAATATCTACATACTTCATTTTCATGAGATATTTCAAGAGAATTACATCTATGATTAAATCAGGAAATATGATAAAAGGTATAAATTACATTCTCACCATCAAATTTTATTTTTGATAAGAAATATGATAAAAGGTATAAATTACATTCTCACCATCAAATTTTAATTTTGACAAGAAATTGATTGTCTTCTTCGAATGATTCCAGTAGGCTTAGATGAGCTAAAATCATTTTCCAAAATAAAGATAGAAATATGATCCATTATCAATAAAATGCATTCAAAACAAAAAAATAATCCACAAGGTCAGCTTATCCTCTGCCCTCCTTCTAATGTCATTTTGTTGACACAGGAAAATATCCCATACCAACACGGGGATAATTGTCCATTAACAATTCCCAATTGGACCTGCTCTCATTTGATATGACAATTTCATCTGATATGGCAATTTCTAGTGATACATAAAATGAGATAATCGATTTAATATTTATCAATTCAAACAAATTCATATAACTATATATATTCCTAATCTACCTACAATATCTATAATATATATTCCTAATAATAAATATTAATAATATCCTAACTATCTCAACTACAAAATATATATATATATTCAAAATTAATAAAAATTAAAATGATAAATTAGAAATAATTATTTATTCTATAAAGTATTAAGCATAGATGCATACAACATTTTCGAATAAGTAATTATTTGTAAAACACATATGCATTCTTATACCCCATCAAAATATCACATGGAGAGCTTTATGAATTGCAAAGGAAACTTCACAAAATTATAATTATATATATATATATATATATATATATATATATATATCAATCCCATAAATGCATAAAATTCAATCGTACAATCATTAAAATATACCAGCTTTGAATTGTAGGTTTCCAGCCACAACAAATGAAAATGAGAATCCTTTTTATAATAAAATCCATTGATGTCTCCTCTATTTGTTTCATGGTTACAACCACTCCGTCCTTTCTTTCCCTCGAGATTTCGATTCTTGTTTTCTAAAAAATTAAAGCATATCAAACAAAACCATAAAAATATCTCGGGAGTTTGCATAATCATAGGTCCCATCTTCAAGTGGTTATGATTTGTCTTTATTCATTGCCCCTCAACAAATTTCCAATTTTTTTATTCCTTTGATGTCTCCATGTGAACACGTGTACAATTTTCCAAGGAATAATTAGTAACATTATAAATATATGCAAAACTAAATGAAATCATGATATTTTTTTATAAAAAAAATAAAAAGTCAACAAAACATTTAATATGAAAATACCATTAAATGTAATGGATTTAATGGTTAAATGTAGTGGATCTGGATACTTGAACGAAATATTTTCGGATTTGGATCCTGCATGGGATGACAGTGGATTCAAAGACTTGGACGAAATATTTTTGGATCCGGATATTTTTGGATCTAGGTCTTGTGTGGGATGACCGTGGATCCGGATACCTAGATAGAATATTTTCGAATCCGGATCCCACATGGGATGCGCATGTCAAGAACCACACAAATTGCCATGTTGTATCTCCTTTAAATATGTTGGATCTGGATACCCGGATGAAATATTTTCATATCCGGATCCTGCGTGGGACACGCACATTAGAAACCACATAAATTGCCATGTTGGATCCTAGCCAGATAGGTTGGAAATACTACGTCAAATACCACATATGTTAAGTACCAAAAACTGAATACATAAATACCACAATAGATCCATAGAGAAATATAGAAGAAACACATGTTATTATAAGAAAACCCTTGAGGTAGGGCAACACCATACAATGGATCCTATTATCGAAGGGATCCTCTCCCGTTCACTTGCCTCTACGCAGCGGAAACATCCTAATGAGATTCAATTCCAAATACAATACTTCTCTTCACATCTCATTACATCGCATGAACCTTTTTATATATTGCTACCAATCACCTTCACCTAAGATCATTCTAGAGGAGGAACCTTATAAAAGTAGAACCTTCTAGTAAGTCCTCTTATATTTATTATGTTTTTACTAATTACGCCGAAAGGCTATACCTATTGACAATGAGTAGATTTAATAGAGGTTTAGTGCTTAATAAGTTTTCTATGGACAAGATTAAATATGGCTGGAATATTCTTAGTAGTCACACAAAATAAATGGCTGTGATTTGAATCATTAACTTCCTAGCTATTATAAAGACATCCGTTTATGTGTTTATTTTTTTACATTTACCTAATCATATTTAAAAATTACTTTGATAGCTCACTGATTGCCACCTAAGAGATTAACATAAATTAAAATATTAACACCAGATAAATGAAGGCCAACTGTTTATTTGTTAATCAATAATAAAATTTAATATATTCTTTTAAGGATTCTTTTCATCTTATCAACCTTTCGGCATTGATCAACCACAATTATGTGGCTGTGCTAGTATATATAACTACCATAGTGTGATTTATTTAATAATCTGGTGGATCTAGTCCACCTTACATTAATTGTTCTCCACTATTATCACTATGACCCTTCGGCCCTTCCCACTACCTCTCTAGTTGCACTACATTCCATCCCCCTTATGAAAGCATTGTCCTCAACGCTTGTTATGAGGATGTACAACAATATCCCAAGGTTCCATGGATATGGAGAATAGTATTGAAGTAGGATGGTGAACTAGAGTCCTCGTAGAAATGAAAGCCACCATACTAAAGTATTCCAACCGCCAATGTAAACTTGGATCCCATGTCCAAGTGCTCTTGTGAACTCCACGTTGAAGATACCGAAACTCAAAATTATGCTCCAAATATTGACACTAGTCATGTGGATCCAAATATGTAGAACTGACCAAAGAATCATGCACTAGTACCCTAGAATAAGAAAACTGAAGAATAATATGCATAGAAGGCTTGTGTGTACTGTCCAAGATATACTCTACATGAGGTAGGGTAGAGTCAGCAAATAGAATATGGAAGTGGTTGTCATCCCATAAATGACAACTATCTATATACCAATCATCACAATCGGCCTCAAAATCATACCAAGCATATGCTTCTTGATTGTATTAATCCCTCATGGGTTGCATAATATACCTTTCTTGTTTTGCAATGTTGAGCTCTTGAATATATTTCTCCTGAGTATTTTGCATTTCAACTTTGAACTTTTGAAATGTTGTCTTGATGGATTCCATGATTAGATAGAGAATATCCATTGGAAATACCACATATAAGATACCAAAAGAAAGATCTTAAAATTTTCTATCCAATGGCACTGATTTGGTAGTAATTTGATTACCCTATGAAAAGTAATGAGCTCTGCAGTCCCACCACCATCACGAAGACCCTAAAAAATGGTTGATTTTGAATCAATGATATCTTCACGTCGAGAGCTCTGATTTCGGTGATTTGTTTTTTCAAATCAACTATTTTTTAAAGAGAAACTCATATATGTAATTTGTTTGAGAAAATCCAGCCCTAGATGCTACAAAAATTGGAAAAATCGTGCGGTTGTCCGCAGAAAAACCCTGAAAATTATCATATTTTAAAATAATGATAACTTCACTTCCCAGACTCGAATTCAGATGATTTTTTTTTTAAATTGTTTTTTTTTTTCGAGAGGAACTCATATATACAACCGATTTCTATAAATTCTACACCAAAAACTATATGAATTGTTACAAGTGTCATGGTCTACTTTTTCTTCTTCAAAGAATTTGCAAAAAAACATTTGCCCCTTTTTGTGGCCGAAGAAAGTGCTATAATATCAATTGTTAAGTACCAAAAACTGAATACAAAAATAACACAATATATCCACAAAGAAATATATAAGAAACACACTTTATTATAAGAAAACCCTTGAGGTAGGACAACACCATACAATGGATCATATTATTAAAGAGATTATTTCCTGTTCACTTGCCTCTTCGAGGGGGAAACCCCTTAATGAGCTTCAACTCCAAATACAATAATTTTCTTCACATCCCATTACATTGTTTGAATCCCTTTATATAGTGCTACCAACCACCTAAGAACATTCTAGAGGAGGAACCTTATAGAATTAGAACCTTCTAGTAAGTCCTCTTACATTTATTATCTTTATACTACTATAGTTAACTATCATAATGAGCCTTATTTAATAATATAGTGGGCCTAGTCCACCTTACATTGAATGGCCTCCACTATTATCACTATGGGCCCTCTGGGCCCCCCACTACCTCTCTAGCTACACTACTGATCCAGGTGGATATTGGTGGCCACCCACCTATTCCAACTGGCTCCTCTTGTCTGTTTTTAGTTCAACACATTTTTCTATACTTTTTTGTAACTGTGGGTTCTACACTTCTGGGGTTGTCTGAAGCCCTACATATCTTCCAGGTGGATATTGGTGGCCTCTCATCTAATCCAACTGGATTATTTTGTATGTTTTAATGTCAACACATCTTTTTGTACTTCCAAGGCTGTTTTGGAGCCCTAAACAATGTTTTTTTGGCTCACCAAAGTCAAACTATAGACAGAGTTAGAGTTTGAAGACGTAATGTGTAGTTCTCTGAAAGACCTTTCCAATGGGCTATCACGTGCCTAAAAAGGAGGTCGTATGCAAAAGTTACAACCCCATAAAGTTGAGGTACCAACTTACCCATAGGGGCCCACATGACTTTTGGAATTTCACCTCCTAGGGTTAGGTTTTTGGATGTATAGGGTTTTGTCATTCATGAGTAATATCAAAAAGGCCTTTGGAGCCTCATTGTAATCATTCTACTCAGACGGATGCGCGTAGAAACCACATCTCTTCTCATATATCGCCACACCATTCGAGTAAGTGTTTTAGTTTTGCAGTTTTACAGTTTCATCCTATTTCATTTATTGAATAGAAGATATTGTTCACTGGATATTCGTGTTGTTCTTCATATCTCTGTGTTTATTGTATTTAGTTTGTTAATTAGTTCGTTCCTCTCCTAAATCCAGATTAGTGGTATCAGAGCGGTCTTCTCTTCATTTATTTTTCTTTGTGCATGTCCCCGACAAGATTTGGGTACAAGAAGTTGGGACTCGAACCAATCAAGCCGTTGCAAGATCGATCGCGCTGAGCTCGAAAACAACCCATGGGGGACGAAAATAAATATGATGGAGCAAGAAATCCTATTAAAATGTTGCTCGAGTAAGCCCTCACGCGACAAAGGAACGAAATGATGGACAACTTTGCACAGATCCTTTGACGAATTCCCACACGAGAAGCATCTTCATCAAGCGGCCATGCAACTGCCTTCAGCGTACAGGTAAATTTTGATATTCCATTATTTGAAGGACAGATAGATGCGAAAGTTGTAGATAAATGGTTGAATCTGCTCAAAGGATATTTTTTGGTTCACAATTTTTCTGATAGGGAAAATATTACTTTTGCACTCCTCAAGGCCGTCCCCCATGTTAAGGACTTGTGGGATACTTACTCTGAACAAAGGGCTGTAGAGGAATCTGCAATATTTGTGGTTTCCCCTACATGGGATTCCTTCCAGGATGCCATTAAAGAACAATACTAACCTATTGGAAGATACGAGGATCAATACACCAGATGGACCACCATGCGTCAAGAAAATGACCAGACAGTACCGGATTTCACCAATATTTCCCATACCCTGTGCACCAAATTGGGTATCAAAGAGTCTGAGCAACATCTGGTTCTCAAATACCGTCATTTTTGCATAGATACATTCAAATAGAAATGGATTTTTTGGACATCATCTCATTGGGTACGACTTATAGATACACTGTTAGGATCGAGTAGAAATTTAAGCAGAGGAGGTGAGAGTTCGGATTTGCAAAAGTCTCACAGCCGAAGCAGGGAAAAAAGAGCCCCAACCCACACAACAAGGGATAGAGAAAATATGGACACTTTTAGGACAACCATTTGAAGATGCAACACAAGAAGAGAAATGAGAAGACGAAGAAGGACATGGGAAAATGGTGTGAGTACCATAAAATCCCTTGGCACAACACTAAATAATGTCACTCCATGCAGTCACTCGTGGCTGAGCTGAAGGCTTCCGAGTCAGAGGTCGATTCTAATTCCGAATCAAATCTTGAAGGAGGAAAGCAGATTATCGATGTTGAACTCAGTGCCAGTGTCTCTACCACCAAAGTCTAGCCAAGCGAACCAAAAGAACCAGAGGAAGGGGAATGCCTCTTTTACTCACATATGTGGGTAAAGGGGGCTTCGCTTCATTTCATTGTCAATAGTGGTAGTCAGAAGAACCTGATTTCAACAGAGGTCGTTAAGCGGCTAGACCTGCCAATGACACCGCACCCGCAACCCTACACCATCGACTGGCTTCACCAAGGAAGAGATCTCTGTGTCAGCCAATAGTGTCGTCTTCCCTACGACATCAAGCCTTTCAAAGATGAGCTATTGTGTGATATTTCTCCCCTTGAAGTTTATGATCTTTTAGGAAAACCATATTTGTGGAAGCGTCATGTTATGTATGAGTCTAGACACCGTAGTGTTATTATTACTTTGGGTAGACAATTGTAAAGGATACCATAGGTAGCGCCGCCGACTGCTATTTCTTTAATCTCTGCCAAGCAATGCAGTAAGGTCATTTCATGGACCAAAAAGTTCTTCTTTGTGATCCATGCTCACAGTAAGATGAAGGTTACCTCTACATCCATGGCCTCTACACATAGCCTCTCTTTGCAACAGAAGAAAGTGGATGAGATCTTGGATGAATACAGAGACATCTTCTCCTCACCCACCGGGGTATCGACGCACTGCCAAGTCAAGCATCCAATTAATTTGACTCCCGATGCACCTCTACCTAATGGACCAGTCTATCGTCACCCGCCGATGGAAAATAAAAAAATTAGGCACCAGATCCAATATCTTATTCAAAAGGGGCACATCATATCCATTTCCGCCCCTTACAGTAGTCCGATTGTACTGATGCAGAAGAAGGATGGGACTTGGTGATTCTGCATTGATTACAAAGCCTTAAACAAAATCACAATTAGGAACCAGTACCCAATTTCCAGGATTGATGACATTCTTGACCAACTCAAGGGGGGGAATTTCTTCAACAAGATTGAATTAAAGTCTGGCTACCACCAGATTCCTATCGAACCAACTGATGTATGGAAGAAAACCTTCAAATCTAAAGATGGTCACTTCAAATAGTTGGTCATGCCCTTTGGCTTAACAAATGCACCAACCACTTTCATGAGGTTGATGGATGATGTATTGAGACCCTTCACCAACTCTTTTGTGGTGGTATATTTGGATGACATCCTCATCTTCAACAAAACTTGAGAGGAGCACATGTGGCATATTCAACATGTTTTGAGCACTCTGCGACAACACAAGCTATATACCAACTTGAAAAAATGCTCTTTTGGCATAAATAAGGTCCAATACTTGGGCTACATTGTTGATGGACATGGGGTACATGTTGATCTAGCTAAGATCCAATTCATCCATGACTGGCCCGCCCCAACCACACTAACTGATATTCAAATCTTCTTAGGACTGGCCAACCTCTACCGACAGTTCATGTTGGGATTCTCCCATATTACATGGGCCCTCAATTAGGTGACCAAGGGTGGTGGCAGGGAAAAATTTGTGTGGTGGAAGGAACAATAATGAGCATTCGATGATCTGAAGAATCTCTTATGCTCAACTCCAATACTCTCCTTGCACGATCTGTAGAAACCGTTCGAGATTGAGAATAATTCATCTGACTATGATGTAGGAAAAGTTCTCACTCAACACGATCATCCAGTGGAATACCATAGTGAGACACTCTCATATACTATCCGGAAATACCCCACCTATGACAAGGACATGTATTCCATTATACAATCCTATCGTCAATGGAAGCATTACATTCTGAGAAAGGAGACGATAATCCACACTAATCAAAAGCCTCTGCAGTTCATACAGACAAAGGGGAATTCCAGAATGACCACCATAATAAGTGGTCCACCTACTTGCAACAGTTCTATATCAACATCAAATATAAGACATGGATCTCAAATCGCGTCGCTGACTATCTCAGTCGACCTCTCATGGCTGCACTCACCACTGTGCTCCATTCCTGTGGACATGCGGTATATGAGTGGCCCCCACTTTATCAACAAGATCTGAACTTCACCACCACTTATCATCTCTTGGGTACAGGCGCGACTGTCACCTATTTTCACATTCAGGACGGACTATTATGCCATTTGGGCCATCTCTGTGTTCCTACAAGCAAGCGTGCAAATATGATTTGGGAAAGTCACTACAGTCGGATGGCAGGACATTTTGGTGTGGAGAAAACTGTTTCCATTCTTCAGAAACATTTTTATTGTCCAAAACTTCAAAATGACGTCAAAAAGTATATCATATCTTGCACTGCTTGTGCCATTGCAAAGACAACCATCAAGAAGCAAGGTTTATACACCCATCTTCCTACTCCCGAGAATCCTTGGGAATCCATATCAATGGATTACATGTCTGGTCTTCCATCCACCAAGCAAGGCAATGATTGTGTATTTGTGGTCGTTGATCGGTTTTCGAAGATGGCCATCCTCATAGCCTACACGAAGAATATCACAGCAGCAGATACTGCCAAGTTCTTCTTCGAACGAGTGTGGGTCCATTTTGGGATACCATAGACTTTCATCTCTGATCAGGATAGCAGGTTCCTCAACACATTTTGGTCGAGTCTTTGGTCACTATTGGACACCAAGCTCACTAAATACACTTCTTTCCACCCCCAAACAGACGACCAAACATAGGTCGTCAATCGAATGATTTTGCACATCCTGCGCATGTACAAATCTAAGAATCCACGTACATGGGATGAGAGTCTCCCCTATATTCAACACAGTTACAATAGGGCTCTCCATAGCTCCACCAGCCATAACCCATTTCAGGTGGGGCTAGGATTCCAACCCTTGGCTCCCATTGATGTTGCACTACCTCTTTCCACCATACAGGCTGACTCTTCCCATATTGAGTCCGAGACCAACAAAGCCACCAGATTAATTGAGCGGATTCAACACATATGCCAACAGGTCCAAGAGATTTTGCAAAAATCCAATGCTAAGTACAAGCAACGCCATGATCAACACAGGCTACCGCACCAGTTTCAGGTTGGCGACAAAGTTTTGTTACATTTGTAGAAGGATCGTTTAACAAGGCCCCATCGAATGCTATGCCCACTCCGCTATGGGCCTTACACTATCACCAAGGTTGTGGGTAGCAATGATTTTGAGCTCAACACTCCACCCTTCCTTTGCCTGTACCCAATGTTCAATGTGGACCTCCTTTGGCCATATTTTTCACCATTATTGGAAACCTCAGAGATCACAGAACAACTGACACTAACAGAGCTCAACCTTGACTGCATGGAACAAGCATCCACTGATCAGATAGTGGACACACGGGTCAAGGGCACTCACCAACAGATGATCCAACTTTATCGGGTTGTTAAGGCAGGGAAGATCCTACACCAAGGCAAGTGGATCGCCTGGGGCCAAATCAGGTAGAAGTTTCCTCACCTGATGGGGAAACTCAACGCAATGGAGACAATTGCTTCCTAAGGGGGTAAGATTGATCTAGGTGGATATTGGTGGCCACCCGCCTATTCCAATTGGATCCTCTTTTCCATTTTATGTTCAACACGTTATTCTATACTTATTTGTAATTGTGGGTTCTACACTTCTAGGGCTGTTTGAATCCCTACACATATTCTAGGTGGATACTGTTGGCCTTTCACCTAATCCAATTGGCTTATTTTGTATGTTTTCATATCAGCACATCTTGCTGTATTTCCAGGGCCATTTTGGAGCCCTAAACAGTGTTTTTTTGGCTCGCCATAGTCAAACTCTAGACAAAGTTAGAGTTTGATGGCATAATGTGTAGTTCTATGAAGTACCTTTCCAACGGGCTATCACGTGCCTAAAATGAAGGTCATATGCAAAAGTTACGACCCTGGGAAGTTGAGGTGCCAACTTACCCATAGGGGCCCACATGAATTTTGGCATTTCACCTCCTAGGGTTAGGTTTTTGGATGTCTAGGGTTTTGGAATTCATGAGTAATATCAAAAAGGCCTATGGAGTCTCACTGTAATCATTCTTCTTAGATGAATGTGCGTAGCATCCAAATCTCTTCTCAGAGATAACTACCACCATTCGAGCAAGTGTTTCAGTTATGCAGTTTTACAATTTCAGCCTATTTCATTTATTCAATAGAAGATATTGTTCTTCATATATTTGTGTTTATTGTATTCAGTTTGTTAATCATTTCGTTCCACTCCTAAATTCAGATCAACTACAATATAATTTTCCACATCATATACCACATACGTTGTCAGATATTGATCTCGCATGGGACGACCGTGGATCTGGATAGCCAAATACAATATTTTTGTATCCAGATCCTGTGTGGGATGCACATGTCAAACACCACATAAATTTCCACTTTGTATCCCCGTCATATATGTTAGATTCGGATACCCAGATGGAATATTTTCGGATTAGGATCCCACGTGGGACATTCATGTCAAACACCACATAAATTTCCATGGTGGATCCTCATCAGATATGTTGGAAATGTTGATGTTTCTCCAGTTAGCAACATCAAGCAGATATTCTCCCAAATTGGTCATGCTTATTTAACCAATGGAAATGACTCATTTACTTATGAAGCTTTGCTAGTGGTGAATGGCCCAGGCGTAGTCGTTTTCCTGACAAGGAGTGGATAGGCTCGAGGTGCTCTCACATTTCCTACTCCAGGATGGAGTAGTATAGATTAATTAGATGTACATGTGAGGAAATAATCATCAACATAAATATAATACATAAATGATATATTTATAATTTAATGTATAAATGTATAAATATATAAATAATCAATAATTAATAATTGATAATAAATTAATTAATGAAAAGACAATAATGGAAAATACATGTCCATTAAATGAAAAGGAACTCTCCCCAAGTATATATCTTAGGTATCTCAATTGTAATATATAATCTCATACAATATTTACTTACAACAACCTCTCATTAATTCCGCTAAGTCTTGTTGATATTTTTAGTGTGTATGATCCGGATTTATGTAGGAACACAATGAAATACAGAAATACACATAAACGCAGAGATGCAGTGGAAAGAAGACTTCATTTCATTAATAACAAATGACTGAAATATGCTTACAGACAGAATGTAAATAAATTAGCTAAGGCGCTGGTAGCTTATCTCTGAGAAGAGATGTGGCTGCTACTCGCATCCATGAGAAGATGATTACAATGAGGCTCTAGAGGCCTTTTTACAATAGACGAGAATGCCAAAATTCATATACATCCAAAAACCTAACCCTAGGAGATGAAGCGCCAAAAGTCATGTGGGCCCCGTTTGGGTAAGTTAGTACATCAACTTCCCG